>JANCOA010000047.1:9818814-9829312 GCA_024363135.1 Leptodoras oyakawai
CCTTGCGCTCAGAGTTGCCGGCTGGGCACCGGCTCCCCCGTGACCCCGTAACTGGGAATAAGCGGTACAGAAATGATGATGATCATTACGGCAGGAATCTCATGAAAAGCAGAAATCCAGTATCTCAAATGATTAGAATATTTCTTTTGTGAACAACCAGCCTTATCAGCAACGACCTTCTGTGGCCTTGTGGAGGGTGTTGATGGTCGTCTTCTTGACAACCGTCGAGTCAGCAGTCTTCTCAATGATTGTGGTTGCGTGTGCTGAACTAGAGATACACAGCATACATATACTGTTTGAGATACTGGATTTCTCATGAGCTGTAAGGCACAATGATCAAATGATCAAAATGAACACAAAATGCCTAGAAATATGTCACTTCATATGTAATGAATATAAAATATGACAGTTTGCCTTTCAAATATAATTTTTGTGATGCGCTAGTATATCAGCAGTACTGCAGTGTCTGATCTAAATGTACCAGCATAACACACACTTACACACTACCACCTCATCAGGGTCATTGCAGTGCTGACAATCATCCACCACCCAGATAATACCTGCTCTGTAATGGTCCTGTGAGGGTCCTGACCACTGAAGAACAGCATAAAAGGGGGATAACAAAGTATGTAGAACAGAAACAGATGGACTACAGTCTCTATCTGTAAAACTACGAATTGTACCTGTATGGTCAGTGGAGCTGTAAAAATGGACAAAGAGTGTAGATACAAGGAGGTGGTTTTAATATTATGCCTGATCTGTGTATAGGTAATCCTGCCCTGAGCCAGAGAAGGGAAAAGCCAAGAAAAATCAGAGCTAGATCAGAGATAGAGTTCACTTCCCACATTGTTTTGGCATCGTTCCATCTAACACATACTAACACATCCAATACAAGGAGATGTGTCTGCGTAGCTCCCTACTCTAATGCATGCGTTTTCTACATTGCCACGTCCATAAGTGTGCCTCTCTTAAATATGAGACTTTGCATTCAGACACATCTTCATGCACACATACACATCTTCATAATTTGCTAAGTGCCTATTACTTTTATAAATATCTGTGGTGGATATTGATCCGTTAGTGTTAGTTATTTCTCCCTTACATTATAATTACTAAGAATCAGATGGGTTGTCAGCAACAGAGCCCTAAAATATAGCTGCGAATAGTTTCTTCCTTGCCAGAGCAAACATTTGCCCTACTAATTCCAGTATGGCTTAGTGAAAATGGCCTGCTGACCCTCAGTCAGCCAAGCTGTGTTTTGGAACATTGTCAAAACGCAAGGAGCCAAGAAAATATGGTGCAAAACGACCTGACAGCGGGCACTGCAAAGAGAACTGTTTCTACTATGAGATATATCCAATTCTAAAATGGTCTGTCAAATTCTCACTGAACCTCATACATTTCATGTCAGGCAGGATGAAGTGAGACCAAGACAACCAGCCACAGTAACCTGACTAATGAACAAGCTTATGTGATTTGTCAGTATGATGCATAATATTAAATAACATAGGAAAAGCCAGCACTGACTTCATCTCATTGCTCTTACATACATGTGAAAGGATCTTCTCAGTCCTTTATGTTATGCCCTGCCACATTATGCACAATTTTTAATAAAATAAAAAATTGCAGTAAAATGATAATATGTACGTCAAATACCGGAAGCTAGGATGATTAAAGCATGATCAATATGGATAGAAATGGGAGCTGTAGAGGGCATTTTAGTTCACTTGTCCCTTCAGAGTCACTATAAATCAATACAAAGTTATTCTGACTGATCTTTATCACATAATAAAGATCAGTCAGAATAATGGGAGTAGTCTTTTCCAGGATGACTCCACCCCTTTCCCTTTCCACAGAGGAACATGACTCAACTAATGGTTTGATGAATATAAAAATAATGTAAATCATATGCTATGGTGCTCACAGTCACCATATGACAGCCCAATTATGTGAGATCACAACCCAAATATGAGAGATTTTAGACTGACGTATTAAACAGTGCTCTCCTTCACCATCATCAAAACACCAACTGAGGCAATATCTTTTGGAAGAATGCTGGTCACTCTTACAGTACACTTAAAGACAGACAGCGCAAGAAGCATTCAAATTGTTTTGGCTTCATGTTGATGATTTCTATTAATTTGTCACCCATTTGTATCCATATAACTATTAATATTAATATATGTAAATATTTTCCTCTTTCGAAGCAACACACTATGCTCTGATTTTTTTCTACGCTTAATAGTATGATTAGGGTAGCAGGCCCCCCTAATGGTGTAGACCCTGATGTCTACCTGATGTCTAGATAAAAAAAATAGCTTTTGCATAAAAAAAATCAATAAACAAAACAATAGCTACATGTCATCTTTCAAGGTAATAAATAAGATTTTTGCTTTCTCTTTCTGTTTTATCAACAAAAAGTCTTGTTACAAGATTAAACATTTTAAAGGATAGTATTGAGTAGTATTGGTGTACAGTGCTTAAAGTCTCAGGTAGATTTTAAATAAATTAGTCTAAACAAAAAAAAAAAAACAGGAAATCTACAGCACATTGCTAATAGTGAGTGCTACTGAGCCTGTACTAAATGATGACTGAATTCATTTTACATTCCTCCTACATAGCTGATAGTTACAACCCCAATTCCAATGAAGTTGGGACGTCGAGTAAAACATAAATAAAAACAGAATACGATGATTTGCAAATCCTTTTCAACACATATTCAATTGAATACACAACAAAGACAAGATATTTATTGTTCAAACAGATAAACTTTATTATTTTTTTGCAAATATTCACTCATTTTGAATTTGATGCCTGCAACACCTTCCAAAATAGTTGGGACAGGGGCGTGTTTACCACTGGGTTACATCACCTTTCCTTTTAACAACACTCAATAAGCATTTGTTAACTGAGGACACTAATTGTTGAAGCTTTGTTGTTGGAATTCTTTCCCATTCTTGCTTGATGTACAGCTTCAGTTTTTCAACAGTCCAGGGTCTCCGTTGTCGTATTTTTTGCGCTTCATAATGCGCCACACATTTTCAATGGAAGAAGACAGGTCTGGACTGCAGGCAGGCCAGTCTAGTACCCGCACTCTTTTATTATATAGCCACACTGCTGTGACACGTGCAGAATGTGGCTTGGCATTGTCTTGCTGAAATAAGCAGGGACGTCCCTGAAAAAGATGTTGCTTGGATGGCAGCATGTGTTGCTTTAAAACCTATATGTACCTTTCAGCATTAATGGCTCCTTCAAAGATGTGTAAGTTACCCAAGCCATGGGCACTAACACACCTCCATAATATCAAAGATGCTGGCTTTTAAACTTTGCGCTGATGACAATCTGGACAATCTTTCCTCTTTGGCCCAGAGGACACAATGTCCATGATTTCCAAAAACAATTTGAAATGTGGACTTGTCAGACCACAGGACACTTTTCCAATTTGCGTCAGTCCATCTCAGATGAGCTTGGGCCCAGAGAAGCTGGCGGTGTTTCTGAGTGGTGTTGATATATGGCTTTCGCTTTGCATGGTAGATTTTTAACTTGCACTTGTAGATGGAGTGAACTGTGTTCACTGACAATGATTTCTGAAGTGTTCCTGAGCCCATGTGAGAATATCTGTTACAGAATGATGCAGTGCTACCTGAGGGATTGAAGGTCACTGGCATTCGGTGTTGTTTTTTGGCCTTGCTGCTTACTTGCAGAGATTTCTCCAGATTCTCTGAATCTTTTGATGACATTTTGGACTGTAAATGATGAAATCCCTACATTCCTTGTAGTTTCATGTTGGGAAACGTTCTTAAACTGTTGGACTGTTTTCTCACGTAGTTGCTCACAAAGTGATGAACCACACCCCATCCTTGCTTGTGAACGACTGAACCTTTCAGGGGTGCTCCCTTTATACCCAATCATGACACTCACTTGTTTATAATTAACCTGTTCACCTGTGGAATGTTCCAAAAAGGTGTTTTTTGAGCATTCCTCAACTTTCCCAGTCTTCCACATTGTTTATTCCCTTTTTCTTTCATTGCTAACTGCTCACAGCTAACCAAACCAACACAGACTCAGAAGCCAGTGTAAACTCACGATAAAGTACAGAAGTTATTTTCTGTTCAGCTTTGAAAAATTGCAGTCCTTGCATTTGGGAACACAAGATATTTAGGTTGTCTTAACAGACAACCTAAATATCTTGGTAAAATTTTGGCAAAAGCATTGCAAGGTCTTTCCACTGGTAAACTAATAGCCTAGCAATTTCACATGACTGGACATTTTTCATGGGAACAATTTGACCTGGACGTGCAATTCCTAATAAAAGTAGCAAGTCACTTCCAAAAAGCTGAGAAATTTAAAATAACACAATTCCCAACAGAAGAAAATCTACCACCCAGGTTCTCTTGCCTGATATTTCCATACTGGTTTCCACTCAAACATAGACTGTATATAGCTATGTACATGGGCACTTTCCTTGGTAGGATCCCCCTTTGCTCTGAGACAAGATTCAGTTCTTCAGGGCATGGATTCCACCAGTTGTTGAAAACATTCCTTTGAGATTCCTTTGTTGACATGATTGCATCACATAATTGCTGCAGGTTTGTCAGCTGCACAATCCTGCTGCGATTTTTCACTTATACTAATCCACTGGATTCAGTACTGGTGGCTGGGAAGGCTATTGAAATACACTTGAAGTCATATCATTGGTGATTTGTGATATGGTGCATTCTCGTTTTGGAATAAGCCATTGTATAATAGGCACATTGTGGCCATAAAAGTATGCTCCTGGTCAGAATTAAAAGGATGCTCAGCTGTTTCAAATTGCACGAAATGTGTGCCAGGAAAACATTCCCCACACCATTACCCCACCTCCACCAACCTGACCTTTTGGCAAAAGGCAGGTTGGTTCCATGAATTTTTGGCCATTGATGCCATATTCTGACTGCCATCTGCTTGTCAAAGCAGAACTTGAGATTCAGAAGACCAGACCAGATTTTTTCCAAACTTCAAATGTCCAATTTCAGTCAGCCAGCACCCATTGTAACCTCAGATTCCTGTTCTTGGCTGTTTTGAGTGGAACACAGTTTGGTCTACTGCTGTTGCAACCTATTTGTGTTGTCTCTTATGAGAGGTAGTTCTGCTTTTATAAAGAATGGGTATTTGAATTACCATAGCCTTCTGGTTAGCTTGAACCAGTTTGACCATTCTCCTCTCAGCTCTCTAATTAACAAGGCATTTCTGCCTGCTCTCTGGATGTGTTTTGCTTTTCACAACATTCTACTGCATGTTAGCTACTGTATGTATATGTCTACTGAACGTAAAGCCCATCTGGTTCCAAACGCCTTGCCACAATCAAAGCTACTGAGATCATACTTTTCCCCAATTCTGATGTTTACTTTGAAGCTTTTTGACCTGTATTCTCATGACTTTAGCCAATGTGCTGCTGCCAAATAAAAGGCTTGATTTGATAGATTACATTAATGTGCAGGAGGACAGGTGTTCCTAATAACATGCATTTTCTGCATCATTATTTGTAATGGTGCTTGAAGTAAACATGAAGGAAATTTTAATGAATCTGTTGATTATTTTCACACAAATGATTCCCCTAAAATACAAACGTCCATTTCTGAACAAGAAATGAATATTCATGGCAATGCTTTCATGTGATTAATGACATAGCCATAGCAGCGCTCAATTTAATTTGTTTCCATTCCTTGTTTAAAAAGAAATGTTCCCTGTGTGGGTTTTCATTTGTGAATTACTGCGTGCTTTTCTAGTAATTCAGAAGTGTGTGAACTTTCCAGGCCCTCGGGTTCTAAGCATGCTAACACTCTTGACTCTCCTCTAAAAAAATTAGATCGCATTAGATTCGATTGACATTCTTACGAAAGGACCCGATAATTATTTTACGATGTGGGATACAATAGCAATGCGAAGCATGTAAAGAATTCTGCAGTAATTGAGCAGTGACTGTGCTGTAATTGTTTATGGTGGAACAGAGAAAGCCAGCTGGATTGTAGGATACGGACAGAAAATTGAAACAGTTGAGCTGACTTTGCTTACAATATATCAACTGGGGAAAAAATGTAAAAAATAGGCTGCTGAAATTCTTAATCTAAGTGTATGATGCCAGCTAGTGGACAAACTTGGCAGCTGCAGGTTAACAGTTTATAAAGCAGAATCAAAAAACATTCTGTTAACATTTATAGTGTGATAACATTTCTCTTGGTCAGGGTGGTGGTAGGTCCAGAGATTATCACAGGAATATAAGATATACAGTCTTGATGAGCGCCCCCCCCCCTTCTCCTCTCTCTCACTCACACTCTCTATCTTTCTCACACAGACACATACACTTAAACAGTTCACCCAATGCACCCAAGCACCCACTGCTTTTGGAAAGTGGGAGGAAAACAGTTTATCTTACTAATCTATGATGTACTATAATTAACATATTTGTAACATTTGCTCTTCTTCTTATGCTAAAAATCATTATGAATTTATCAATGACTAAATGACCTTGTAGAACACTGTATGTCCAAACATTTGTGAACTCCTGCCCATGACAGGCATACAGTTTATGTGCATTCCCTAAACTGTTGCCAAAAACTTGGCAGCACAGAATTTAGGTACGCATGCAGTAGCATTACAATTTCCCTTCACTGGAACTAATGGGCCCTGTTCCAGCGTGACAGTGAGCTTCTTGAAGTCAAGGTTTGCCAAGGATGGTGTGGAAGAATTTGAGTGGCCTGCACAGAGCCCTGACTTCAACCCTGACTGAACATTTTCAGGATGAACTGGAATGCTGACTACATTACATGTCTGATATCAGTGCCATTCTCCAAAAACCCAGAAAAGTGGAAAGCCTTCTGAGAAGACAGGAGGTTATTATAACAGAAAATAGGGACTACATCTATGAGGGGATGTTCAACCAGCACATATGGGTATGGTTGGTCAGGTTTCCACATACATATTGGCCATATAGTGAACATTACAGTAGAGTAACAGGTATATCATAAACATTACAGTCACTGTTCTATTAATTAATTATTTTTTCTAATCTGGGAAAATGTTTTTTGTTGAGAAAAAACCCCAAATTGCGTTCACACAGAGACGTTGCTGCCTTGAACACACTCTCTTTGTAAATGGCCACAATTGACTTGGCACATTGTGGACACTAGAGTGCTCTGTTGCTGTTTGAGTACAATAGGAAGACAAAAATCACTTAGGTCCAGATCATGCTTTTTACATAAAAGATACACTATATGCATGGTATATTATAAAGTTATCATTTTGGTTAAAAAAAAAAAAAAGCAACTGTAGCATGCCTAACTGCATAACAAAACAACAACAACAACAACAACAACAACAACAACAACACATTAGCCAGACCCTGACATGGTGCATAAAATTGCTCACACTATGAAGTACTGAGTGATTATGTAGAAGGCTTGTGTACATTTTGCTAATACATTTAACTAATGTGTACATGTCAGTCATATACAGCAATGAACTAATAATATTATGCAGATGGTTGAGTGGGCAGCATTGCTGTCTCAGGGTGCTGGGTTTAGTCCTGAGCTCTAGTTACTGCCATGTTTGTCTGGGATTCATTTGGGTTCTCTAGTTTCCTCCCATTGTCCAACAAATCCATGACCCTGACCAAGATAGTTGCCACTGAAGGGATAATATAATGTATTATGCAGACTTTGTTTATACCTGCGCTCTCATTTTTCGAGAAAGATGACAAATCACTTTGCACTCAGTACATCGAATTCCCCCAGAAATCCTCTGTGATGACTCATTACATTTTCCTGTTCATATAATTTTTTTATGAGCATGTATGATGAACAGCTCTCTTGGGATGTGCTGGTTCAACACAATGTGGCTGGTGTGATGTGGGATTTCTACCACCAAAAATGTAGTATTACAGATACTTCTATAATACCTGACTAGTTGCATTATTTATTAAAACATAATATTTACACAGACTGTGCACAGCTTAGACACAAAACACAGTGGTCAGCTAGTCCAATTACTAAGTGCTTGGGACATTGGCCATTTTTTTGTCATTAAATATTTCAGTGCTGTTTTGCCTTCACATGGTGTCTCTAAACCTTATATCAAACCTCCAAATGTAAATACTGTGATAACGTATTTTGCATCTCCAAAATATCTTCACCCATCCTTTATTTTTTTGGTCGTATCGTTGAGTTTCTGTGGTGAAACTCGAACTAAGTGTGGGACCAATATAGAGGTCAGTCCAGGCCACATATCTGGCAGCAGGAAGGCAGTGATTGCATGTCAGGCATCTCCACATGGGTTCCAACCACGAGCTTCTCCTTGAATCCCGCTGTCTAAGGTTACTGCGAAAAAAAAACTGCGGCAAGCACATTGAACTTCACAGCAGAGCACTGCCACTTTTCACACACCACGTGACTCAGATTAGCTCTGCAAACCTTGCGCTTTATTACCATATTTTATTCTACGGTTCATTAGGCATGACTTATTGAGTGGCCGTCGTTTTGATAGGTTACTATTTTATACAGTTATGCAACCACATTTCTAATATTCTCACAGTTTTACCATGAGAGTTATTTCCTTTTATTTTTCATTTACAAAAAGTTATTTTTGTGCAGGTAGGTATACTCTGCTGATGTGGTGTGAAGGGTTTGATTTGTGCGTTTAGGAGAAACCAGCCAGGCAGAAAATGAAGGATTTCTAACAGCTTGGTGTTGACGGTGCCAAATTTCAATATCTAAATCTATTTTTTTTTCCACATCAGAGGATTGCATTTAGCTAATGCATGCATCTGCTTTGCAAAACTATAACACTGTATAACAGAGCTGTTGAAAAGCGCATTTGCTCTGGCTGAATGTAATCGCAGAAAGAAGATGCAGATGGATCTGTGGAGAGAGCAGTGGTGGTGGTGGTGGTGATCGCTGAGTGGCGCGTTTATTCGGAGGCGCGCGGTGTTGTGTAGTGTGAACGGAGCGTGTGGAATGCATTGCGCTCTGCTCGGCGCGCTCACACACTCCTGCGCTTTAAAGCTTTGGCCACGCCGCCTGTCCAAATAGGGATTCGTAACGTCTAGCCACGCCATCTCATTGATTCTTATTTTTGTCCAGTAGCTACATCAACCAGCTCCCAGAAGCCTCCGCGAATCAGCAGCAGGTTATCCGGTTATCAGGTTGGGGTTTGAATCAGCGCGCGCCAGACGGAGCTGCGCGCGGACGCGGACACGGACACGGACATCGCTTCCAGTTCAGTTCTGCAACACGGACGCGTCGAAATAACAGTTCCAGTCCTTCTTAGTCATTCTGCTGCTCTCTGTGCATGGTGATTCTTTACACAGTAATCTATTGCGCGGTTGAAAGAGAGTCATGAAGGCTTCAGAAGCCACAAATCAGCCCAGGTGCGCTGCGAAGATGGAGAGCGACGCGGGCTTCGGCGGACAGCGGCATTGCCTCAGAGCCATCACCGGTGCGATCCCGGTTATATTATCCGTCGCGTCTGTCGCCTTTTGCATCCTCCTGGGGATTCAAACCAGTGACATTAAGACCAGAATGCTAGATTTAGAAAGCTCTAACGGAGAGCGCCTTTTACACCCGTTTGCTGAGGTTTCCATAGACCAGTTTAACTCAATGGTACAGGAAAGAGTGGACGAGGTCCTGTCACAGGTAAGGCAAAACCAAACCAGCATTTCAGAAGCGGGTGCTCTAAAGTCACAGTTTAGATCTCTTTTCACATAGCATCGCAAATCAGTTTCGCAAAACACTTTGTTTTGTTGTTTGTTGTCTCCGTAGCGCTCCTACATCAATTTTGCACGCATAAGGACTGCACGTCAAGTCGCACCTGAATGCAACTGCCCACCAGGTAATGCCCGCTTCCTCACTAACAACGTATGTTCTGTAGAATTCATTGGTGTAGATGAGCAATTTAGGATATGACACACACACACACACAACCTGGACCTTTGCATATCCCGGATATGATGTTTTTTTTTTTCTATGTAACTGTCAGAGCGCACGGCTCACTAGTGCGCACTGCTGATTCAGAAACTTCGAGCTGAGGGCACTGAGCTGGAAATTAAACCTGCCTGGCGTTTCAGTAGCGCTATGAAATATTCTCGAGGTTTTTGGCAAATGTGGCACGGTAATGTGCCACGTGGGGTGCTGACTGACATTTAGCTCTGCAGGGCTTTCTCTGCTGAACATCCTCAACCAGAATACAGCTGACTAACATCCAGATGGCAGGATCTGACTCTTAACAAAGCGTTATCTTTAGAGATCTTAAGAGAGTGTGAGGAGAAACGTGCGAGCATGGTGATTTGAAACCCTTGACGCACTTTATAAGATGTGTGTTTTGAAATATGCAGACAGGTGGATGCTCTGAAGAGCCGCCTTTACTAGCATATACGTCTATAAATACGGTTCTACACACAAGTTTTATGAAGGATGTGTCTGTGTGTGTGTGGGGGGGGGGGGGGGGGTGTGTGTGTGTGTGTGTG
>JANCOA010000047.1:9839001-9851206 GCA_024363135.1 Leptodoras oyakawai
AATCCCTCTGACCACTGTGCAGGACTTGTAGATGTCATTCCCAAGACGAATTGACGCTGTATTGGCTGCAAAAAGAGGCCCTACACCATACTAATAAATGATTGTGCTCTAAAGTCACATTTGTTTCAGTTTCATTGTCTAACCCCTGTAGGTAGTACATGGCTAAAATTCTAGCAGTACCATAGCTCAAAGTACCTTGAATTCAGGTCTACCAGCCTTAGCGTTGGATATTCCAAGTTAATGACTAAGCATTCTGGATAAGAGTGTCTGCTAAATGCCATAAATGTAAATGTAAGTCTTGAGAAAGCTCGACCCCCAAAGCCTTGGACGTTAGATGGAGGGATTGTGAGTAGCCCAGCTGAAGAAGACCTGAGACAGGGTTTATAGGGAAGAAGAAGATCAGACAGGTAAGAAGGGGAGAGTCTGTAAGGAGCTTTGTAAGTAAGTAAAAGAAATTTGAACTGTATGTGATATTTCACAGGAAGCCAGTGGAGGCGTTGGAGAACTGGGGTAATATGGTGATGTGTGCGAATGTGGGTGAGGAGACGGGCTATAAGATGAAAACAGCTCCTTTAATTTTAGCTATTTGTAATACATCCTATGTGAAGGGTATGGATTATAGTATTATTGGTGTGGAAGTTTAATTCCTCATGGCACTGAGAGAGAATGCTCTAATTCACTCTAGATGCTGTTCATGTTCTTTAATTAAAAGCAGTTAGATTTAATAGTGTGTCCTTTAAGATGCCCTTTAGTTGGTACCAAAACATGGTATAATCATCAGACCTTTCATCTCGCATCTGTCTTGACATCTACTAACTGCATTTCAAAGCATTCTTTATCTCAGAAACATTATAATGGGCTAGAAAGGGCTGCTCAGAACATCTTTTTAAATAAATATATCCCCCATGGCAAATTGATCAGACCTTAGTAGTTACTTCATCATACTTAGCCTTGCCAGTAAGAATAATTTTCTATTCCTTGGATATTGTTTTGATTTTTGAGGTTTCTTGAGCCTTTAAGTACTGCTGACAAGATTAACAGTGACATCACCCCAATATTTGCATATTTCAGTAATAAATATTTGAGGGAATATTAATATGTACAGGCCAAAATTTTGTCTTAACATCTAACTGTGCTATCTTAGTTGCTTTTAACTTATAAAGCTTAAAAAGCCTCATTATCCCACACAATGGCAGACTGAAGATTGTGTGCAACATTAGAGTAAATCCTGATTTATTGTCTCGACTTAAGAGGTGATTGGACCAGCAGTGACAAATTGTAGTGCTTTGGCCTTCAGTTCAATTAAATTCTATGAACTAACTTTTAAGCGAGTCTTACATTGAAGGGAAAATGTAACAGTATTTGCCACCATACCAAAATAAAATATTACAGATATTAATATATTATCAGTTTCAGTTTGAGTGAAGTCATATTTTCTGGGCCATTAAAAGCCTGAATCATAAAATACCTGGTCGTTCATCCACATTAATTTTACTCCTCAGTTCATAAAGATGGTAAATTTTAACATTTCATGTATTTAATGACAGTAGAGATTTTAAAGGGCATATTATCCAAGGGTGACATCATAGCTTCAGGGTTCCCAGTTCAATCCTGAGCTTGGGTTATTGTCTGTGTCGCATGTTCTCCTTGACTTTCAACCTTGCCCTGCAGATTCCTACCATTCTCAAACATTTGGCTATGCTAAATTGTCCCTAAGTGTGAATTAGTGTATGCGTGGTGCCCTGTGATGAACTGGTGTCCCATCTAGGGTGAATTCCCATCTCATGATCAGCGTTACCAAAACAGGCTCCAGATCCACAGTGACCCTGACCAGGATAAAGCAGTTACTGAAGGTGAATGATAATTTTCAGATTCATTTTTTTATTCATTAATTTATTTGTATTTTACTTCCATTGACAGGGCTAATTTTAATGACGCTAAACTAGTTACTTTTTTGGACTATTTAAGAAGCAACTTATGGCCATTTAAACCTGCTTAACTGTTCTCTTCTTAACCTGCTTAATTCAAATGGGCCTTTTTCCATGGACAAAATATTCTAACCACTTCTTGGATGTTTAGATATTAGCAGCATCCAAAGGTGCTCGCATACTAGCAAGTTCCTACTGCTGATGCGTGATTCTTCCTCTGCTGCATAGAGAAAGTGGCTACGCTGCAGGTAGCCAGACGTCGAACACAGACAGGTGAAGTCTGGAGTAAATATTATGATGTTGTATAACATATTTTATTCTTTTGCTCAAGCAGCTTGAAAGTTCCTTGTCTGTGTAACAGAGATATATATGGGGATACAGAGAAGAGCGAAACGGGAAAGAATTTGAATGTAGATGTTCTGCTCACAAAACATTATACTGCAGGTAAATTGTTCTTTTCTCCTGGACCAGCACTTTATAGCCAAAGTAAACAAGAAAGGAAGCTGAGAAAGTACTTTTCTCATTCTCATTGTTACCACTAATGTCCCACCAGAGCCTCTGTCAAAGTGGCCAATTTGCAACACTGCATACTTGTTACCATTGGAGAAATTATGCGAAGTGTTATTTTACCAGGTCTTCTCTACTTCTACAAAGAAAATACAGAGCATATGGAGAGAAATATTACACCGCAATCAATCCTTCACCAGAGCTGATTAGAACACATAATTTTCAGTTTTTCATTTAAAGTAATTCCATCTGTCAACCAAAGTAAAAAAAAAGAACATGATATGGAGCACACTGCTGACCAATTCCTGAGGTTGCTGGCTTGGAATTCAGGGGTGTCCCATGAGGTAAGCTTGCCAGTAATAAAAAAAAGGGCAGTAATGGATTTTGTAGTCTGTAAATCCAGTAGCCCAGTAATTACAACACTATATGACATGGGCAAAACCCTGCTGTCCTGTCCTTGATCTCACAAAAAGGGGCACACTCTGCCCCTTTTCCAAATCAACCATGTTTATTTGCTGAATGCTAAAGAATTTCCCATGTGTGCACAAACCTCTCAAGTCTGGCGCAGCTTAATTGTTCACTTGACTCGTTCCATTGTACTGCTGTCTAGGTTGTGGTTGCCAATTTTTTTCTTTCCCACTTATTTCAAATATTAAGGTTGTTGTTTATATAAAATAGAATGTGCAAAAAGATCAAAATGGAATCATTTTAATTAAATGAAAGGTTGAACATAAAATTAAGACTGTGGACTGTTTTTACTATGAAGTATTTTTTAACCAAAATGGCATTCTGTTTCTTGTTCATGCACAAATTAATTGGAAGGTAATTTATTTGTCCTCAACCTCTGGTACGAATAAAACATTATCTCCTGGAAGGCATACCCTAGAACAAACAATTAGTGGAACCATTTCCACAATGGACTGGTGCTGCATGGCTGTGCAGTGGTGATATGGGTCCTCATGAGGAGATGAGGTCAGTAAACTGCCCCATAAGCCAGAATTGAAATGAATGCAATAAAGACCAGTGCTGCATCAGAGCAGGACATCTGAAAGGACTTTAGGGCTTGTTGCATTGCCTCCAGCAGTAAATGACTCATACCTCGGAGAAGGCCCACACTAAATAGATCATCTTAGCTCATTTCCAATCCACTGTGTGCCTACGGTGTGGAGGGCTTAGATTATATAAGAGAGACCAGTGAAGTGACACAATTGAAAGGCATAAAAGAAATGACAGATAATAATTCAAAAGTCCTGGGATGATAAATAGTGTGCCGCTGTAGGATTGCTCAAACAAAATCCTACCAGAATCCCTCCTTAACATTTTGCAAAAGAGGCTGACGCTTTCTTGCAGCATTATCACAGCCATTCGAATTTATTATGATGACTGCCTGACTGTAGTCTTATCTACACTATTTACCCTGGCTCCTCAGAAAGGGCTGATCCAGTGACTGGTGTGTATTAAATTTAGAGAATAAAGGGAATTCGACTGGATGAGAGATAAACATGTGGGGTTATACATGCAGCATACTGGCTTCTGGAATCGTTCCAGCATATCCCAAAGTGGGAGTTACATCAAGAAGAATTCACTGAAGCAGCAGGCAAGCTACAAAGTTGAAACAAAAACTGTGTCAAAGATAGTTATGATTTTAAAACACATAAAACCTTAGACTTTAGTGATAAGTAAAGCACACTAGACTCAACAGTCTCAAAAATCAATCATTTGAAGTGTTGAAACGCCACACTAGTTTAGTCAATTTGGACTAAACTAAGCATCCTATATATTTTTAGTGGTTCTTTGTACAGTTTGAAACCCATTGCATCATGCCAGACTTGACACAATAGTCGACAAAACTTGTTTCATTTATTGCAGCAGAAAATGTGGCCATATTTAAAAAAATCCGCTGTACACAGCAGGTGTGAGGATAGAAATGGGAGGTGCTTTCCCCCAGAGTGTTCAGCAAATTGCACTGGAGATTATCAGCATTAGTATTGGGATGTCAGATCACAGCCTCTCATGTTTGTATCGTGCCACACGTGCATACAGCAGCTGCTTTTCACCTCCCGAATTCAAGAATATCTGGGTGCCCGTACACATTGTGGCTTGAGCACTGTCTCTAGGGCAATATGGAAAAACACTTACGGTTTTCTGCTTTTATTTGATTTCACGAGTGTGTCTCTGCCAGAGAAAGCCACTTTCATGTGGGAATGTGGAGCAGCTCATGCTTGCCCCTCAAGAACTGCCCTCTCACGACAATAGGACACGCATGGATGTCTGGTCTGTGTCAGAAACATAGTGTGGATCATTGCCTTAATATGACTTGGAAAGGACTATGAAAAAACAGAGCAGAAGTACAATTAGTGTAGCAGGCGGTATGTATGCATTTTGTTCCGTTAGTAGGTGGGGTAAAAAAAAAAGATGCTTAAATGCCAAAAACATCTGGCATTAGTGGTAATGTCAGAACTTATGTCCAAAATGGTTGTTCTTTGATGTGAAATGAACTTTCAAATGAATGGGAAATTAGATGAGTGTAAAATGAACTGGAGAGACAGAACACTTCACAGTGAGTTTTTTTGTTGTTGTTGTAACACATCATATTTAGATTGTGAAGGGTTTGCTAATGAGCTATTGAATTCATCATACGGTCTAAATCTGGGGAAATGCTATACTTTGCAGACATATAGTCTTTCTAGACTTAGTTCCCATCCAAGGGAGTGCTGAATGGAGTGGGGTGAATTTTTGAGGGGGTGCAGACAAACTGAAAATCACACTGTCAGTAAAGTACGACAGAAAGCATTTGTTAAATAGCCATTTGATGCTGATATGACCATGTATCACTGCTGCGTAGCTAAAAAATAGAAAATGTAACATTAATGCATGCAATAAGGCACCACCAGTCAGTGAATTATACATATTGATATAGATACAAAACTGCTGACCCCGTGGGCCATTGAAATACAAACAGATACAAAGTAATCCCAAATGTGTGCATGTATAACACCAATACAGAGTTTGGTGTCTGAATGCACACATCATTTGCAGGCAAAGCATGAAGTACATAGCAGCATACATTATCAGATACATTATCTTGCAAATTTTATCAACAGTGGTAAATAGTATGTGGCTAAAACCCATGTCTCCAAATGTACTGGGTTCTTTGATGGCCCTCCATGCCATCCACAGAGTTTCATGAAAATTGACCCTGCAGTTTTTCTGTAATCCTGCTAACAATCAGACAGACAAACCAACAAACAAGCAAACCACACCAAAAATATAACCTCCTTGGCAGATAATAATAATAACATTTAAAAATATCAGTGCAGTGCATCAAATTTAAATGCCAAGGCCTTCGTTTTTGCCAAATCCCCTGTTACAAGAAACAAAAAAAAAAAAACATACACATAAGCTCGTCTTTTCATTTAAAAGAAATGCTGCACGAGCCTGAAACTTCATGGTTACCCTTTGATAAACCTGAAGCAACCAATTGTTGCCAAAAGTTTAAGCTGCTGCATAGACACTCATTCAGCCAGTGGCCCACACACTGGAAGTACACTATATTGCCAAAAGTATTCGCTTGCCTGCCTTCAGACACATATGGACTTGAGTGGCATCCCATTCTTAATCCACAGGGTTTAATATGATGTTGGCCCACCCTTTGCAGCTATAACAGCTTCAACTCTTCTGGGAAGGATTTCCACAAGTTTTAAGAGTGTGTTTTTGGGAATATTTGCCCATTCTTTCAAAAGTGCTATTGTGAGGTCAGATACTGATGTTGGATGAGAAGGCCTGGCTCACAGTCTCCACTCTAATTCATCCCAAAGGTGTTCTATCGGGTTGAGGTCAGGACTCTCTGCAGGCCAGTCAAGTTCTTCCACACCATACTCACTCATCCATGTCTTTGTGGACCTTGCTTTGTTCACTGGCGCTCAGTCATGTTGGAACAGGAAGGGGCCATCTCCCAACTGTTCCCACAAAGTTGGGAGCATGAAATACTGAAGCATTAAGAGTTCCTTTCACTGGAACTAAGGGGTTGAGCCCAAATCCTGAAAAACAACCCCTCACCATAATCCCCCCTCCAACAAACTATAAACGCAATGCAGTCAGACAGGTACTGCAGTCAGATTGGCAACCCCCAAACCCAGACTTGTCCATCAGACTGCCAGAAGGAGAAGTGTGATTTGTCACTCCAGAGAACATGTCTCCACTGCTCTAGAGTCCAGTAGGAGTGTGCTTTACACCACTGCATCTGATGCTTTGCATTGTGCTTGGTGATGTAAGGCTTGGATGCAGCTGCTTGGCCAAGGAAACCCATTCCATGAAGCTCTCTACACACTGTTCTTGAGCTAATCTGAAGGCCACATGAAGTTTGAATGTCTGTAGAGACTGAAAGTTGGTGACCTCTGCTCACTATGCGCCTCAGCATCCACTGTCATTTTACGTGGTCTACCACTTCGTGGCTGAGTTGCTGTCATTCCCAATCACTTCCACTTTGTTATAAGACCACTGACAGTTGACTGTGGAATATTTAGTAGCGAGGAAATTTCATGACTAGACTTGTTGCACAGGTGGCATCCTATCACGGTACCACAGTGGAATTCACTGAGCTCCTGAGAGCGACCCATTCTTTCACATCTGTGGACATGGAAGATTGGACACCTGAATTCAATGATTTGTATGGGTGAGTGAATACCTCTGGCAATATAGTTTATATGCATTCACACAGAAATTATCCAAATACAATTTTTAAAAACATTTTAAATAAATGTTAATATGACTACCCGGTGTGTAGTATGACTAAATAATTAAAACCTTGAAGAGGGTGGCACCCCAGTACTCTCTATTGAGACGATCACTGACTGACTGTAAGCATCATGTAATAAATACACAAAATCTATTCACTCTTACATCCTCAGTAACCGCTTTATCTTGGTCAGAGCTATGTTGAATCCCAGGAATGCTGGACATGATGCATGGCTGGATGGAACACCAGTCCATTGCAGCTCTCCATGCACACACATTGATACCTAGGAGAGTTTTGAGGAAACCTACAAGGACACAGGAAGAACTTGTGAGACTGTACATAGCTCAGGAATGAACCAGGGGCCCTGGTGCTGTGAGGCAGTACATCATTACACTACATTATCTTTCCAGACATCATCTTTCAGGTTCTCATATGGCTATTACAATAATAGGCCCACTGTGAAGAAACCTGGAGCTCTTCTATGGTGCAAAGGTTATTTTCAGTAGATTGCTGATAGTGGAGCACTCTGTTGTAGGGTTGCACATAACACTACAACAGTCTAGAGACCAAATTATCCTTTATTGTCTGACATGCTTTACAGCAAATTTTGCTTCTTGCACTGTTGGTTAGTAGTTCTTAATCACAAGCAATCATCTGGATATTAGTTTATTATCATTTATTGCAAAATCGATTAGTTTGCTGTTGTATTTTGTATATTAGCTAAGTCCTTTCGCTAAGTGTTGTACTGGAACTTTAATAGTGCATGCTTTTATCGTCTGTTCAGGCAAGTGAGATGGCAAAACTGAACTGAAACATCTGAGAACGAGGCTTTTCACGCTTATTTGGAAGTTTCTTTCTCTTGTTACATCAGGGCCTCAGCGCTGAACCCACTTTCTGCTGATGCACTGTCAGATTTAGTTTCAGCTGTCATAGTTTGGAATCAATATCACTTTACAAACATGCTGATGTAAATAAAACCAAAATACATCTCGTAATGGATGGTTTCACAATATTGTGGTTACTGTACCAGCCCAATGAAACATGCAATCGAAGAAACAATCTGTATATAATTAAAGTGCCATAGTGACATGAATGTTGTTACCATATTTCATATTTATTTTCTTTTACAGTTTCTTTCTATACTGTTACCTGTGAAACAAGGACTATGAAAATCTGTTTACTGTTTTAATTTGTTAACATGCCTAACCAAAATCTAAATACCACAATCATCTATTAAGAGAATGTCTGCACAGATTGTGATCTTGTATTGCCTCCAGATTGTCTATGCCTACAAGACAGGAGAAGATGAGACTCTTTCAATAAATTGTCTCAATAGCATAATAATTTCTGACATACCGAGTACCAAATCCAATTCAATATGTGAAATAACATGATGCTTACTGATGCATGCTGGGTATTGTCTGATGCTGTGGATAAATCCAATTTCTTTGAGACAAAATATTTTTTTGGATCTTAGAGACATGTGGCATCTATAAAACTTCTGTCAGCCAGTTATAGCTGGCATAAATTCATGCGCGACAGCACGAAACAGTTGTTCACAGTATTTTTATTGAAATATCATATAACATTATATGAAGTTCTATGAAAATTACAAAGTACCAGCACAATTTTTTTTTCATAACCCATAGAGAGCTTGAATTCGAACCCAAAAAGTAAGGCAAAGCGCTTGCCGTGATATGTTTATTCTCAGACCTCTTTCACTGGCTTAAGATAGCAGTCTGTCTTTCCTGAGTGCTCTTAATCCCTGAGCTGTGTAATTCCACTGGGATAGTAACCTGAGGTGTGTGCACATGTGGCTCAGCTCCTCTGTTTGGTCCAGTGAGGCCTGTGTGTTCTGCTCAGGGGTTTTGTGAATGGAGCCTTTAGGGGGCTGGAGGTGGGAAACTGAATCCCTTGGGGTTGCTGAGTGTCTGCTCACACATGAGAGTGCCTGGTCTGGAGGAATTATAGGAGCTGAGAGGCCTTAATGCCTGGCCAGCTGTTAGTGTTCACATTGTGCCACTGAAACAAGAACCAGATGACAGGCTTGAGGGAAAGTGATCAAATACTATTTTAAATCCTGATTTCTGTGTGTGTCAGTGCACAAAGATTAATCCTAGAAAAGATACTAAAGGTTTTTTTTTCATTGCTGAGAGTATCTGTCTATAACAAGATATACAAACAATTGTATAGATGTCTATACACTGATTCCAACATCTTATGTTTTGGCATAAGGACTCCAGTCAAAACTTGAGTGGAAAAGCACAATGAATTTTGAATAAAGTGAGTTGATTCAGGGTGGATCCTAAGTAATGTGTAATGGACATCTTTAACCACAGACTTTTCACAGCCCTTATCCTCTGCACCTGGAAGATATCTTTCTACGAAAAATCTCTGACTGTGTGATCGCTCCGTGGATCAGTATAAAGTACATTCTCAGATCCCTGGCATGTGTGCCGCATGCCTAGTGCGACTCTGGCAAAGCCTGCTCGGCTCAATTAGAGCCTTTTTTTTGTTTTACCTTCTCCTTGTGCCTATAAAATTGTAGTCTCAGATAATCCTAAGGGTTTAAGTGGAATTCACCAGATGATTTCATGTACCATTTTTTTTTGTCTTTTTTTTTTTGTCTTCTTTTCTGGTTTAAAATTATTTTTAAAATGACTAATTAATTAATAACTTAAGCAGCTAATATATTTTCTTGAAGATTAATTGTTCAGTGAAGTAGTGTATAATTTATTAGGATAATTCTGCACTTCTTATTCAGAGCAAAATCCTTCAGTAAATGGTATTGTTTACTGGCATAATACTGATTCTTATATGAAGAGTGCCTATGACTATGATTTTTTTACATTAGAGTAAAGCAATTAACTTGAGCATACAACAACGATACTGAATCTACAAAAGAATCTTTAAAAAAAAACTCATAGTGTCATGTGCCAATCCTCCTACATAGTATGCTTTAGTGCAGATTCCCTAGTCGTACAGTCACTGCTGTGCTGATGTCACAGCAGAGTGGTATAGTTGACTGCCTGTCTTTCAAAAGCCATTTATAAAACAGTTCATCACTCTTCACTTCAGTGAAGCAGATGGCTGCTTTACAGATACTGGTTTAGCATCCGCAGGGACAGTTGTGACCACTGTCAGGATCAGCATCAAATAGCAGACACTATGAGTTCCTGCAGGGAATCAGTTCTGGATTAACAAGGTTTCAGATAAAGACACTGCAGTCAGAGATTAAATTATAGATGGCCTAGACACTTAGATACATAAGCCCACCGGTCAAATAATTAGTCACCTGTATCACTGAAATGTACCTAATAGTGGGTAATACCACCAAGAGCACGAATAACAGCTGCAATTTGATTTGGCATGGACTGGTCACGTTTCTGGATGTAGGCAACATCAATGTTCATTCACATTTGCATTCAAGAATTGTGCAGTTTGGCCAGATTTCATGGATGGCTTTCCTGGCATCTTACTCATTGTTCCATGTAGTTCCACAAATTTTCAAGAGGATTCACATCTGGGGTGTTAGTGGGCCAGTGCAGATGTGTGAATGCTCCTGAATGTTTATCATGCCAGGCAGTCACATTTGTATCCCTGTCAATGTAAGGAATGTGACAATTGGAATTGTCATCTTGGAATACACGAATAGGAATAGGAATGTTATGTTCCTAGGTATAATGATGAGCAAAAGGGAAAACCCGGTTGTCCAACAGCTGATTGTGGTTCAAATTTACTGTCACCTCAACCAAAGAACCCATTTCCACATAATTAAAACACCCCCAGAACATCACAGAGCCTCCTCCAGATTCAACCACTCTTTGTATGCAGTCCTCAGTGAAGGCATCCTGAGGTCTAAGATGAACAATGACGCCTAACATCTTTCACATACAGGCAGAAACGAGATTCATCTGACCAGATAACATTTGCAGTCTGTATGTATTTATGTATACATAAAAACATATGTTTATGAACATTAAACATTTTCACCTTTAAAGCTTAACTTCAGTGTTTGCTATAATACAATGAGTACATCCTCTGAACATACAGTACACACTTATGAAGGACCATCTCAGTTAACCTAATTACGGTTCAAAGTAAATTTCTGGCTCCCCTTACAAACTGGCAGTGAGTATTGAAACTTCTGGTTTATAATCCTCAGCTGTAACCTCTGGAACACACAAAGCTTTTGGACAGTTCAAAGCCACATGTATAGAGAAAGACAACAAGGACATCTGGACCTGGTCTTGCTTTCTAACAAAGGGTGAAAAACCACAGGATAAAACGGAAATGCAAAAAATAAAAAATAAAACAAAACACAAAAAGCCTCTTTAGAAAAACTTTTATAATTCAAAAAGCAACAATGCAGCCAATAACAACTTGCTCTGAGCATTTATATCAACAAGACATTTGTGTCATTGACTGTTTAAGGAAATGAAGTACAGTTTAGCCCATTGCTCAAACCCAAACTTGGGGATCGACACTCTTGGTGCACGTTTTCTTTTTGCATGTAGCAGTGTGAGTCTGGCCTTGAATACATAAAGCAAATCGGGTGGAACCAGGATAATGTGCTGTGCCTTGGAGCTATTCTGGCTTCCTGGCTTCCCAACAATCTTTCTCTACTCATTTTTCAGATGTCCACAAGAATGGATACCTTCAGGCCAAAACACATTTGTGTATAGGGGGTTGCTAGATGCTTCTGGTGGACCAATTGTGGCTGAACATTTACATCATGGCTGCTATCAGTAACCTTTAGGGAGAAACAAATCAGTGTTGTATAATCAATAGAGCTTTTGTTGGTAATATGCCTCAACTCCCTTTTTACTACTGGTGTTATGTCCTGCAGTTTGAGTAGATGTATTTTAGAGCTCATTTAAGAAGGGATAATGGTGGGATCTCAGTGACATGTACTTGGTTTTTACTTATGGTTACTGGCAGTGATCCAAAGTAACATGGTTTTACTTATATGAACTTTGTAATCTCACATTACCAGTAGTGATAAAGAGGGGAGCAGTATTTACTTAGCAGG
>JANCOA010000047.1:9854506-9864781 GCA_024363135.1 Leptodoras oyakawai
CAAACTCCACACAGAAATTTCCCAGGTCGCCCCACCCGGGGATCGAACCCGGGTCCTTCTTGCTGTGAGGCGACAGGGCTATCCACTGCGCCACCGTGCCACCCCAGGAGTGTTGGACTGAATTTAACTTATATACCCATGTCCTGATTTTGGTAAACAAATGCATTCAGCCTACATGGTAGTCTTAGGAGCTCACGTAAAATTATAAGCCAGGACCTTTGTTGCATTACTCTTCGGTATCTGCAGGGTATTGCTTTTTAAAAATACAAATTTTGAATTTGTGCCTGAAGTGAATCTGATCAACCTTTAAAAGCAGTTGCAGTACATTTCAGCGTGAGATTCCATTTCTGTCACTCGATATGAGAAACCAACCAGGGCTCAATTACGACGTGCTGCTGTCCTAAAACAACCTTGAGTTTTATCAAGTGATTTATTAACATTTTATCATGTTTTAGAAGCAGTTCTGAAAGGTTTGATGCTTAGAAGTTCAACACTCAGTGCAGCATGAATGAAGAAGGATTAACCAATAACAAGTTATAACAGGCTTTCCTTCCTATGGATGGTAATGCCTCCTGGAAAATGGCACGTTTAAGACATTTATCCTACTCCACTTCACCAAGACATTGAGAATGATTGAGAATGAAAGTGAATAACCCTAATTCCAGTGAAGTTGGGACATTATGTAAAACATAAATAAAAACAAAATACAATGATTTGCAAATCCTTTTCAACCCATATTCAATTGAATACACTACAAAGACAAGATATTTAATGTCTATTTTGCGCTTCATAATGCGCCACACATTTTCAATGGGAGACAGGTCTGGAATGCAGGCAGGCCAGTCTAGTACCCGCACTCTTTTACTACAAAACCACACTGTTGTAACACGTGCAGAATGTGGCTTGACATTGTCTTTCTGGGTGTTGTTGATATATGGCTTTTGCTTTGCATGATAAAGTTTTAATTTGATAGAGCGACAAACTGTGTTCACTGACAATGGTTTTCTGAAGTGTTCCTGAGCCCATGTGGTAATATCCATTACAGAATGATGTCGGTTTGTAATGTAGTGCCGCCTGATGGATCGATGGTCACGGGCATTCAATGTTGGTTTTTGCCCTTGCTGCTTACTTGCAGAGATTTCTCTAAATTCTCTGAATCTTTTGATGATATTATGGTCTGTAGATGATGAAATCCCTACATTCCTTGCAATTGCACATTGGGAAACGTTGTTCTCAAACTGTTGGATTATTTGCTCATGCAGTTGTTCACAAAGATATGAACCTCGCCCCATCCTTGCTTGTGAACGGCTGAGTCTTTTGGAGATGCTCCCTTTATACCCAATCCTGACACTCACCTGTTTCCAATTAACCTGTTCACATGTGGAATGTTCCAGACCGGTGTTCTTTTGAGCATTCCTCAACTTTCCCAGTCTTTTGTTGCCCCTGTCCCAACCATTTTGGAACGTGTTGCAGGTATCAAATTCAAAATGAGTGAATATTTGCAAAAAACAATAAAGTTTATCTGTTTGAAAATTAAATATCTTGTCTTTGTAGTGTATTCAACTGAATACGGGTTGAAAAGGATTCACAAATCATTGTATTCTGTTTTTATTTATGTTTTACACAACGTCTCCCCATTGGAATTGGGGTTGTATTTGAATTTTTGACAGAAACCACTTAATTCACGATAAAGGAATATCCTGCTGATTGTGTGATGAATGAATGACCTTTTAAGGGTTTAAATAACAAATTGACATATGTGAACTGTATACTGAAAACATATATTTTTGTATAGCCTCTATTGACAAGCTACTTTTTGTGTGTCAGAGGGACAAGTGATTATTACAATTGATCATTAAATATCTTTAAAAAAAAAAAAAAAAGACTTTACCACAAGCAATATTCCACTGTAATGATTATACCTCCTTGACATTATGTACTAGATCTCAGCAAGCTACACAGGTTATTTGCAAGAGTATAATGTACTTAAATTAAAGACCGTTTTACTGAGAGGGACCCACTGTTAAAAATCAATAGAAAAATCAATAGAACAATCCTGCTAAAGAAAAACTTTCACAGTATCCTTTTATTCCAATACCATGAAATATTAGGACTAAAATATCGCAAACATGTCTAAAGATAACAGTTGTGCATTCCTGTTTGTGTGTGAGTTTGAAATGACTACATACTGTATCTGCCCCCCTCTTGAATTCATTTGACTTACTGTGTTCCAACGGTTCCTGAGTAAAGGCTGGAAAATCCCTACTAGAATATTCATTAAGCACATGTATAACAGAGTAAGCAGGCAATTACATTTCTGAAAAATATTCTGAAGCCAATGAAAGAATCTCTATTCAAGAGAGAATGACACTGGCCCACTCAATTCACATTTCACCTTCAGCACTTCATACATTAAGTACTGGCTCTTTTGATCAGAGGGACACATTCATTTGGAAAAAAAGGCAGCTGAAATGAAATAACCCTATACATAGTTACACGAGTTTGTGGCTTTGTTAGGTTTTGCATATGGAAAAAAACACTGAACTGCATGTTATATAGGAACTAGATTAGTGTACCTAATAAATGAGCAACATATTTTTAAGCATAATGACATCAGATTGTGCTGCTTAAGGAAGTAGAAACTGACTTTTTTATCCTTATCCTTAGAATGGAAGGGTTTCAGAAATTGCCTAGATAGCACCAGCTTTCGCAAGCCAGACAAAAAATAGGAAATTTAATCATGTCTGATTCAACAACTTTAAAGAGCTTAAAAAAAAAGAACTAACCTTAGTGGAGCTTAGAGAAAAGGAAAAAAAAAACTTTTATTAGTCTATACAAATTTAAGCAAAATTGGGTTCATACACTATATCTTTTACAGTGCATATAGTTCAACATTTTATTTAAGGTCTCACGTGTATTTGCGTATGTGTGTATGTAAATGAACATCACATGCTCTTGATATCAAAAGGACAAGGAGGTCATCTTGAATATAAAACTAACCTTACTGTAGCGAAATTAATTCTGCAGTTTAATAACATTTTAATAAGAAATTAATGAAATAGCCATTTTTTTTTTTAAGTATTGAAAGTAACACCCATTTTGTCTTCAAATGGTAGAAAAAGTAATATCTTTAATAACTTGCTCATTTGAAAAAAATGCAATCATCTGTAGACTCTGGTAATAATAATACAGTTTGCACATTTTTGGCTGGTGTTATCAGCTCTGCACACATTTTACAAACCTTTAGTACATAGAAACCTTTAGTTTATTTCTAGCTTTTTTCTATTTTTTTTCTATTTAAGATTTTCTGGACATTATGAACTGACTTTTAAGGTCCTGTTCTGGAGTTGAGGGCTAAGCTGTAGATGAAGAGGTCAAACATTCTGGGTAGAGTTTTTGGCGGTGGTAAGAGAGAGGCTAGAGTTACCCCAGCTGCCCACCCAGATTTTTTGGCAAGAGTTGTTGTCCAAGGTTGATATCACAGCCAAAGCTTTTACGCCCATGATAAATAAAATATCCAGATGCAGCAAAGCAAGAGGAGGCATGAGATATGTGTCAGAATTAACTAGTTGCAAACGACGTCTCATGGTCATTGCAAACCGCAAATGAAATTTGTCAAGTGAGATGAATGTGAGACAGGAACATCAGACAGGGGTGCATTTCCCAATAATGCTGAACTCCATTGAATAATAAACACATTTAAACAAAGGGCATTATGTATGCACCTGTTTTGCGAATGTTTCCCAGGAGCCTTCATTATCAGAGATTTAGTGATTTCTTATTTCTGAATGTTGCTTGGAAGAGACAGAACAAGCCCGGTTGCTTTCTAAGCAGCAGGTTGTCATACAGAGGAAAGAAAGATCAAAGGGGATGACAGAAGTATAGAAGGTTCAACAGGGAGAAAAATGCTATGAGGAAAAATGTACATTAACATTAAAAGCAATACTTGCAAAGCAAACGCTCCAGATAAAGAAGTCGAATAGGTCAGGTAACAAATGTATGAATGACTTTAGTTAAGAAGCATTTCAGGATTAAGAAGCATTTCTTAATTAAAGAAAATGATTAAGGTGAATTTAATGAACTACTTAGTATTATAGAGAAATAATGAATACTATTGAATACTAATTTTCATATTCATGTATATTATAGTATTTTCAGTCAGCACTGATGGTGTATAGTATAGTATAACATTTTAGTCATTTGCCTAAACCCCTAGAGCATGGAATTTATAGGAAACACTGACATTGTTTAAGCATATGTATTTATTAATACAATAAAATAAAGACCTATATGTTTAATAATAGTAAGTTATAGTGACAGCAGAAGCCCAAATGTGCATTCATTATGTATTTTTCTCTCATCTTATATTTATTTTATTATTTGAAACTGTGCTGCATTGCTTCTTCTGTCCTACCCTAATGTGTATTCATCACACTTTTTAATTATAGGCATTCGTCAACCATCATCTCATTACACGTCAGAATCTTGGACAAAGGCTTCATGATGCTTCTGCTGTCATGCATTGCTGAGTTTGTATGTTTGGTATCATAGCAACTGAATGGACACAGATTCATGGATAGCTCATTCATGAATGGAAACATTATCAGCATCCATAAGATCTCTTTGTGTGTTTGACAGCTCCTTGTCATACTCGTGGGGGGTGTGGATTTGTCAAGATGCAGCAGGAGGGCCCAGTGAAAGACTGGCATTGCTAAGACATGTCACTTTAATGCCAGGTCAAATCAAAAGGGCATCAGTGCACCAGTGCAGTGCGATAAATCAGACCCTGGTGATTACTTTTTAGCTAGAGCTCATAAAGCTGAAGCCCACTGATTTTGTAATCTTGTAGAGATTTTAGTTAATGACAAAAAAGCTGGATTTGTAGACCATTCTGGTTATTGAGCATTTCCTCAATCAGTGTGTGCAGGCTTCACTGACAGCATGAATGACAAATACACTGTTTCTGATACTGACAGAGCGTATTTGTCAACCTCCCAGGATCCATCCCTGTCTCCGTGACAATCTTATTCATCAGTTTCACTGTAAATAATTCAGTGTAGTTACCGAAGAATATTATTCCAAAGTGAATAACAGAATAACAACGTGGGTGAAAGTAGTGCTTTCTAAATGATCATAACTGTGAGTATTAAAAGCTGTTTAAAAGGCAGCTGTTTTGCAACATACTAGATGAAGTGTTTATTGAAACTATTTACATTGGATTTAGCAAACAGTAAAAAAAAAATAAGTGGTGTAATACATCCTACATTTAGCTACTAATGCAGTGTGCCTGAGTGTCAGCACAGCAAACATAAATAAGGTCATGTTGGCTGAACTAACAGAGGAGAAATGTGGCAGGAATGTGGTGACGTTTGAAGTTTTGAAGAATGTTTAACTTATTTTAACTTGTAATAGATGAACTAAGTTTCTAAATGTGGTACCTGTTTATTAATCATCCTTAGTCCCTACAGGATACAGAGCAGTTGAATTCTTTTGGCAACACAGCCACCACCACCAGCTACAGACAGAGTACCAGACTCACTCTAACATCGCTGAGATGTCTGTTGGCGGCGGCTGCTTGATCCATGGCACTTGTGGCGCCTTGTGTCAAGTGTAGAGGGAGGCGGAGGGTGCGGGGTGATGGCTGAGGTGCTAGAGCAGCTGTCTGAGCCAGTCTGTGTGCATTTGAATAGAGTGGTTTAAGAATACAGTCACCCGTTCACATAACATTTAATTGCATTATTTAATAAAAGAAAATTAGGTTTCA
Organism: Leptodoras oyakawai; assembly: GCA_024363135.1. Classification (NCBI taxonomy): domain Eukaryota; kingdom Metazoa; phylum Chordata; class Actinopteri; order Siluriformes; family Doradidae; genus Leptodoras; species Leptodoras oyakawai. The sequence continues at coordinate 9,860,271 of JANCOA010000047.1, forward strand.
AATGTTCAGAGTTTAGTGATACAATTGTTTGTACTGAGTGTGTAGAATTTTAACCAAGAAATCATATTTTGAAAGAAAACATGGAATGAAAACAAACAGACTCTAATTGTGGATTTCAGAGTATAAATGCTATAAAACAGATTTTTTTTTTATAGAGACAGCGTGTAACATAAGAGCCAGGAAAGCTCGGCCTTCCCTTGTGGTTCATAATCAAAGAGGACATTGAAACTACAACTTCAATTTAAGGAAAATTCATCTTCATCATTTTAAAAAGGCCTTAGCAGGCCTACAGGATGCAGCACATTCATAGCTGACAAACCATTCTGATTAAGGACACAGGCATTATAAAACTTGTTATTGGGTCTGCACAGAGTGTCACATGAAGCCAGAATTGTGCCATGAGAAATAAAGGTAAAAAGGGAGATAAACCTCATGAATATTGCTTTGCCATTTAAACCCTTTCTCTGAGGTCCTCTGAGACCTAAATACATCCAAGAAGAAGAAAATGCTCCAATGGTCACACTGTCTTTAGCCAAATGAAGCATGTGTTTGGCTGACTGACTGGACCTGCTCGAACAAAAGACATTTTAAAACAAAGTGTTGAGAAAAAAAATCAGCGCTAATCATTCTCCCCAATCAGACATTTTGCTGCAGCAATAGCCCATGCTCTGTTCTATCTGTCCAACCTTACCAGACAAGTAGCATCTAATCATTTTAACTGTTCTAGATTCAGACAGAAGAATGGCTATGGAAAGACCTAGTTAGCAATAGTCACCTTTCTCTACTTGGAATTATGGCTATAATGTTACACTTAGAACGCTAGTGATGCTGTGACATCTGATATACTTTTTACGGATTTTCAGAAGATAACAGTGGGTATGACCCAAGGATCTTGCCCTAGAATGTTTGGAATCGGTCCAAGAACAGGTGTTTCACTTGGCAGCCAAGCACCAGAAGTCAAGTCATATAGCCAGTGCCACTGCCTGAATCCAGCTTCTAAGCATGCACCATTCTCTTCTGTCACACTGTACATTTGTTAAATGTTTGGCTTAGAATGGCTTTACTGACTGACAAGCGATGATACAGCTATGCATCATCTCCCTGTCAGTGCCTGACTGCACAGCGCTACATACTTTTAATGTCAAGGGCAGCAAAGTCTGTTAATCTGAATGCAATTAATACAACCTGATGACTTGTTTTTTTTATGCAAAAGTTGCAGTATGTTGATATTAAACATTGATGAACCATTGATGAAGTATAAACAATGAATTGTTGACATGCATGCTGTGTGTATGTGTGCGTGTGTGCACAATGCGCATGGTCTAACCAAGACAGACAGCGGTCCCAAGGTGAATGGCACACATGTTGTTTAGGGGTATCAAATTTAAACTCATCTCCTGGTTTGTTACACAACCTTCTAAATTAAGCCTTGCACAGCTGATTCTGCTAAAGGACAAATGTGGGGCAGTGAGTGACACACACACACATACACACACATATTTTGTGGGGTATTTCCATTGGCTTGTGTGGTTCTGTAGCTTAATGATACTCCTAACCCTAACCCTAACTTCAGTAACCAAAAGGAAATCATTCAGCTCTTTTAGCTTTTTTGTGTAAAATTTAGTTAAATGGAATGGAATTTTCCTTCCTCATGGTGACCATCAAAACGTTCCTACAAGGTTAAAACTGTCATATTTTTCTATCATTTTGGAAGTTTGTTCATGGTCTTAAATAGGAGTTTCCACTTTCTCCGCAGTGCATAAATTACATTTATAATTATGTTTTATTTGAAAAGTATAGTGCTGTTATGATTTAAAATTTAAAGCCCTGTTATTGAAAACATTATCATAGAAATATTTACCAAATATTTGCCAAAAATAAAAAAGCATAATAATGAAATAGGAATAAAGTTCTTACAGTGAAACTAATTGGAAAGATGGGTATTGAAAAACAAACGACTGCATCTGGTGGTGGATTCTGGGAGTTTAAGAGATTACGGCTAATGTCTGATGTCTGCACTGTCATCTACAGCATTTAAAATAGTTTTGGAATACAATTTACTGAAGACAGTTCACCAAAAATACTTAGAAATAAAACATAATCGACTGTGACAAATGGCACTGGAAACAGGAATTCAGACATTGGAATTATATAAAACATTATGATAATACCGACTCCCAAATAAGGGTCCATCTTTATCATGAGCACAAAGCACTATTGTAACAGTACCTAATCTAATTCATGTTTAAAAAGAACCCACATGTGAAGAACCCACAGCATGTTTAAGGTTCCAAGTAAGGATGGCTTCAGGTCAGACTTTCAAAGAAAAAGAAATAGAACATAAATCCATCAACAAAGGGATTCCTAAAATGAACAGTATGTTCTCTGAGCTTAAGGCTAATTTAATATCCAATGAAAAATCTTTAATGTTGAATAAAGATGTTAGAAAGAGAACAGCTGTTGCTGGCATGTATTATATATATACACACACAATGGATTTATATGGCCTAAGTGGTGGCCATTCAATCGTGTTTTAAACTTGGGGAACAAGACGAAATCACATAGAGCCAAGTCAGGGCTATAGGGTGGATGTGGAAGGACTGGAATTTTTTTTTCAGCCAAAAATTCTCTGACAGCCAGTGAAGTTTGACATGGTGCATTGTCATGATGGAGGATCCATGAAGAAGCGATCTGACAGCAAACACGCAAAAACCTCTTCCTCAAACATTTCAAAACGTTCCATTTTCCGTTTTTCTTCTGGTATAAATTTCATGCACGATCCTTTGACTTCTGATGTTTGTGAGGTGATGTTTCGTGTGCCATTCAGCACTTGGTTTTCTTGTCTCAGGATTGTACTTGAACACCCATGATTCATCTCCTGTGATGCTTCAACTCTGTTGAAAGCTTTGTGGCCATAACCTTTCTTCATCATTTCAAGAGTTTCTGATGGACCGATTTTCACACAGAACTGTTACTGTGTATTTTTGCTCCAGATATGCTTGCATTGTTCCGGTGATGAGGCACTTCAACACAACCCTGTGTTATCCATGTCTACTTGATGACATGATCTCATTAATTAGTTGATCATATCGTTTGAAATTATTTTGTATGCATTATATAAGAAAGGAACGTAAGACCGAAGCACTTTCACTGTTGGTCTTAGACTTTAGGAATCCACTGCATATGATGTATACATTTTGTTAAACTTTAACAAACATAATCATTGCCAAGTAATAAATGTTTTCACCTACTATTACGTAAGTAGACAGACTAATTAGGAAAACTCCATGTGTAGTAGTAAACCATGCATCCTTTGTAACATCCTGTCCTTAACAGCTCTTATGCTGTGCTATGTAGTTTCAACACACATAACAATGTACATATTGGCATTGGCGACAGAGTAGGATGTGAAGGTGAGTTGAGTTGGATCACTCAGGAGAGAGTGGGGGGGGGGTCTGGGATTGTGTTGGCTAGAGGTACCAACAGCCTCACCCATTATCAGAAACTATGAGATCATAGCTCTCACTTTATTGTTTCCCAAATAAAAAGCCCCATGTTGAAGCTCTAAGCTCTAAACAGAGCCTATGAAATGCTGCATTCAGCAGGCAACATGCAGCGATCAAATCAAGCATCACATGCTGCCACAGCACACTCTTTGGTTCATCACTGAAAACCTCAGTGCTATGCAAAAACAAAAGAATGTTGTGGTACAACACACCATTGGCTGTATTCTGTCTTCTAGACAGATGTGATTAACTTTAAATAGTACTGGAAGTTGTTCTTCCAGCATGATCGGAGAGACCAGCATGCAGTTTCCCCTCTTTAGAGTTCACATTAGATTTTGAAAAGTAGGGCTTTTTCTACTGTTCACAGAGAGGACATTAATTCAAATTGCCATTATCATACACAATGTTAAACCAGTTATTATAGCATTCCTGTTAATAATACAAATTAATGCCAACATTTTGTGTGAGAATTGGATTCTGTAATTTGGCTAGTGGTATATCATTACTGTGTGGTCTGTTGAGTTATCTCATGCTCAACTAAACCTCAAGTAAATAGCAACCATTGCTATGTGACGTACTGTACCTAGCTGAGTCATTTAATGTTTCTTTGAGATGACTAACTGTAGAGTATCAATCAATGTAAATCAATAAATCAGTGGACCGTTACTAGCATTGGTGATTCAGTTATGCCTGGTTTGGGAAGTAAAAGTTTTTTTTCTCTTACTGTGACTTTATTCGATACTACAGTGGATAAAATTTCTGCCTTGTAGCTCCAGGGTCCTGAGTTCGATCCTGAGCTTGGGTTCCTGTCTCTGTGAAGTTTTGCATATTCTCCTCATGTTTGCATGGGTTTCCTCAGGCTTTCCTCCCACTGTTCAAAAACATGCAGATAGGGGGATTGGCTATGGTGAGGAGTGTGTGTATATATAGTGCAGGCCAAAAGTTTGGACACACCTTCTCATTCAATGCGTTTTCTTTATTTTCATGACTATTTACATTGTAGAT
>JANCOA010000047.1:9909056-9921260 GCA_024363135.1 Leptodoras oyakawai
ATCAGCCCTCTAATGCAATCCTTACTTGAAGAAATTTATAGCAATTTTCATAGGCTTTGTCACTTGAAATGGGCATAATATTCACTGAGTAATCCAATGACTGACAGGAAAAGCATGCAAAAAAAAATGTCTCTTCACACTGCTTTGGCTGAAAGTACCATTTCAGTGCGTCACTTATGAGTGACAAATAAAAAGGTTCATGATCTTTATGAATAACAAAGTACTGTAAGTGATGTGAATTAGCGTGTAATGTTTTACTGTTGTATTTATGGCCCACTAAGGAAGCAAACCTTGCTTTCACAGCTGTTGGCCATGACAAGGAAAGGCATCAAAACTACAGAGACAACTACCAGATGCAAAATTAAAAAACTTGCTTTGCAAGTTAATGAATATATAAATATGTAGACTCAGCATTCTTGTCTTGGCTCAGGCTAGGTAACTGAAACTTAGTAAATGGTTGAATGGATTTAACGGCCACTATGTATTTATTTGACTGTTTTCTTCAAATTATACCTGTTTGAAATTGAGTTCCATCCATAATACTTAGGACATTGAAGACTTTTCTCTGCTGCATGTTCAGCACATTATACCTGATAGTCCATATAATTACTTTATTCTTTTGGTTCTGCACAAACAGATAGGCACTCTTCCCTTAAGGCTCACAAGAAACTAAAAATGAAACAAACAAGATATGAACAAGGAATAAATGCACCCATGGTTAAAAGAATTCACACTGAAGACACTGAATGAATCAAACTACTGTATCAAATGCATATTTGTTATGGGACTAAGACAGTGTCATCTTTCACTTTAGCTTCTGACTTTTAAATTCTTGATGAACCTTGCATGGCCTGAGGAAGCCCCAAGACTATGAAAACATTATTTGAACAAAACCTCAGTTTGAATGCTCTTTGAGAGACAAAATTTGACGTAATCTGCAGCAGAATCAGCAAACCCTACAAACACTTAAAATGCAACAAATGCATTTGATAATTCACTTGAAGCTTTTTTTTTTTTCTGGAAATGGGATTTGTATGAAAATCTGAGCATTTAATTGTGGTCAAACATCAAAAGAAGTCTTAGGACATTTTTCTTTTTTTGTATTCTAGGCCCACCGGGAAAGCGAGGAAGAAGAGGAAACAACGGCGAACCCGGTGAGTGATTTTTTTCAAACACCTCATGGTTCAGTATCCACCTCGTCTCACTCAGGAAAAAGACCCATTTGTGGAATTGATTCATGAAAGGGTAATAAGTACTCCTTTCACATTTTCCTAATGAAAATGATGGAGACTTAAAATGCAACTGCCCGGAAGAGTTGAATTCGCCGTCTGGTAGTTCTGTTTTTATTGGACCTTTAGTAGGAAGTTCATACCTTGAACAGACCATCAAATCCTGCAAAAAATAGACCTAATTCATTTCTGGAGGACTCACATCAACGGTGCCCTACCCACAAACCATATAAAATGGATGCCGGAATAAACTGTAATGGAAGGAAATAAACCTCAAATCTGAAATGCTATGAGGATAAATAAAGGACATTGAAAACTAATGATCACAAGTGTTGAGAGGTGTAGGGGTTGAATACGATACAATGGTCCTACTGGAGCAAAGGTAGTCACTCCATAAAAAGCAAATGACTGCATATAAACTTGAATCACTCCATATAAAAGCTTTTTCTTTAGTGAGCTTGAGCTATGAGGTAGTGGTTAGCTCATTGGAAAGGAAATGAAGGCAGCCACTGATAGAATAGACAGGACATTGGCCTCCGTTATTATTCATTCTAATGTGGGCTTTCAAGTTGCAGGAATTAAACACAATCAGGAGGCAGGCCAAATATTCTAGTTGACTTTTGATGTCTACATACAACGTCCTCTGCTCTTAATTTTGCTAAATTAATATCAAATCTTGTAAATGGCCTGGAGTTGTGTTTTCGGCTGAGTGGATGATGTGTGTATATTCTTGTGGTACATATTTTAAACTACCATTCACCATGCATGTCACTTCAAAGCTAAGAGAAAAAGTGATGCATTGTGTTGTTATTTTGCATGGTGCTTAAAAGTTTAGTCAATTTTCTTTGGTTTGATGTGCACTTTTGAGGTTGCTTTATGCAGCACTGAAATAACCTCCTGTGGATAAACTGACTGGATCAGCAGCCAGTGCCAGAAAGAACAATGCGTAACAGTGTACAGTCTTGTATAGTAACAGTATACAATAAGATAATAATTCCTTCGATTGTGCTGATATATGAACTGCATCATCATGTTGCTCTATCAGCATGTTGCACAGCCAGACCAAGCATATCAAGGCATTTTACACTTGGGCCACACACCTTCAACCAGGCAGTTTCCAGCTTGGGTCTGCGACCACACACACACACACACACACACACACACACGCACACACACACACACACAAACACACATACGCACACACTTCCATTTAGGATGTGGTCCACAGACAAGCCAAAACAAACGTGAGTTGATGTTCAAATAATGAGTTCTTGAGATGTTCTTTTACTCTCACCTTTACACATTACACTAATGGTCCACTTGAAGTAAAACTGCATATGATCCAGGTTCCCCCTCATAAAATAACTAAATATACTGAGAAGTGAAATTTCTGTTGGCCTGTAGGGAAAAACATTGGTTAATACCCAATTCCCAAATGTGAAGACAAATAAAGAACATCCTTATCTGTACCATATTTATATATTTATTATATATTTATTGTAGATATTTATATATTTACTGGACATTTCTCATATTCATCAACAGAAACCTGACTGCGTTCAACTTGCATGTATGTTGCTTTGATTAGAGAATGATTTTCAGCAGATCTTTTGACCACTGCTTTAAATGAAGCCCAGTGTGTTTCCAAGGTGAGAAACACCAAACATCTGGAAAAACTGTCTGGTTGGATGGAACATCCTTTCATCTGGTCGCAAGCTAACCAGCAAAGTAATCAGCTAATTGAGGGGCAAAAGCAAACTGGAAAAACACCAAAGTGTTTACCCAGGAACTGAAGCTCAAAATTAGGATGAGTGAATAGGGTTTGAGGAGGAACAGGCATTTTTGGCTGGGCTGACTGGAGCGGTTATAGGTGGGGTTAATGTTTGAGGGATGTAGCTGTTGAGTGAGAGCATGGTGGTTATCTATGCCTGTGCAAAACGGATGGTCAGTGCTTGAATGCACTTACATGCACATAGGCGCCTATTCATTTCCTCTGAGTAGGACTCAGAGTCCTTGCATTGACCAAATGTCCACAGGAAAAAATCTATTAAAAGGTTTCATTCCAGCAGCTTACTATCCAAATAAAATAAACTGCTTAACAAAACAATAATGCTCAATGGAGAAAAAAAACATCTGCTAAATCTATAAAAAAAAATAAATACAAGCAAAATGTCGAAAAATATCTCTACATACAGTATACTATTTATGTATATACAGTATATAGGTAACTATAGGTGAAAGTACCACTTGGATATACACCAACAATTTCTTTGGGAAATATTTCAAATCCAGTTTAGTTCTTTCTGTCTACACACAGAGATACAATGGGGCAGCTTTATGACGAGGCTGCTGCGTCTAAGCATGGTGAGGGTAACCAACTCAAACAGATTTCTCTCAGGTCCACAGAGGGCTGTTGTCATTAAAAAATTATACCATCCTAACTATAATGCATTAAACAGTAATGAACCACTATCAAAGTAAACATAATACATAAATGTTTCTAAACGATGTTTGATAAAATTAACAGCATTAGCCAAACATGAACTCTGCAGCTGCCAGTACCCAAGGCTGTTCCAGACCTTCCTGTCATATCTGCGGTTTATAATTACTTGCCCTTTCTTATGATCATGCAGAGTGATTACCTTGCCACCTTGCCAAGGCGCCATTATTCATGAAAGTAGACATGGTCAAACGTTCAAAGGGTTCCAGTACTTGGAGCTGGGTTATTTATCTTTAGTCTTAGGTTTTTTTAGTCTAAGCTTGCAAAGAAGGGACAGCCGTGTTTCCTCTGTGTAAATGAACTGACACTTACAGTGTATATAAACACAGCACCCATTATACTTACATTTGTTAACTCAACATGTCTTTAAATGTGCACTGGGATTTATAATCTAACTGAACATTCATTGTGCAAATGTTGTACATTTTAATTTTATTCTATATACTTTGTCCATGAATACACAGTATGTCGTATATAAGGAAACAACTTGTTAATGGTTCTTGAACTAACTGGTGAACATATTTTTTAGTATTCTTAAGAAGTTGTATGTTTGCAAAAAGGTTTTAGTGCTTAGGAAAGAAAAGACAAGTGTTTTCCAGACATGGGGTGCTAAAGAATTTAATAGCTGCTCCTACCATCATGATTCATCAGTTATAACTATAAAGTTGTACACCATTTTAGAGCTGAGAAAATGTGTCATTACAATTATTGGCGTCAAGGAGAGACTTTAGAGAAGCATTAAATAAAATGCATATATACAAGTTATTATCTAATTATTATAATCGCAAAAATAATTCCTGGGCAAACTGGGCAAATAGATGTGACTGGGAAGGAAGTGGTAGTCATAAATGGGTGGACAAACTGGGCAAATAGATGTGACTGGGAAGGAAGTGGTAGAGCGAGAATCTTGTAACAGACCATATCTTATGGCTAAATTTGTATCTGATTCTAAATCCTATCGCATACAAGAGTTAGAAAATGTGGACATTCTGGCCATGTGCTAATTTTACAGGAAGTGAGTATTAATAAAACACATTCATGCTGAAACGAGATGCAGTGATACTCGTGAGTTGATACAGAGTAGCCGGAAGCATCTCTTTCCCATCGGGGTAATATATTTATAACCGTTATTTTAGACCAATGTGGAGTTGAAACAATGCCAGGGACCATCTGTGACATAACTGTGAATGACATTTCTTGAAAGTATAACTGATCTCTCTCTCTCTGCTAATTTGTCCAAATTATGATTTTTCTTTCTTTTCTCTTCCTAGGACCTCCTGTAAGTATCAAGGAAAAGAGCTGAATTTGATTAGCATGAATGATTGTACGTCTTCGAAGGTAAAATCTCTGATGACTTGGGATTGGAAGTAGCATAATTCTTTATCAACAAATCATGAAAAATTGTGACTTTTAAAATATTTTTGTGTGTTCATACACAACATGCAGTCATGTCATCAGAAAAAGCTCATTTCTCATTGCCCGCTACATCCAGTAGTCTAAACCCAGAGTTTATAAACAAAACCAGGGAATAAATCTGGGGGAAGCAAATCCAACTGCAGTGGTTTTCTGTAATGTAGAAATGAGTTGGCCCAAAGTTTACTGAACAGTGAGAATTCACTAGGACCGGCTCTAAAAAAGAGACTGAAGTACAGCACGATTAGAGAAACATTCTGATGCACACATCAAACATATCTGCAATCAGTATGCTAAACCTAAAGCCATATTTAACCATGAGCAGCTCTGACAGTTAAAATAGGGTGGTACATTATCCAGGTCAAAGCAGACTGTATAGGTTTGGCTAAAATATTTCACAGAGGTTGTATGCATTTGAATGGGTGTAACAGTGCAGGTCCACAAAACTGAAATGAATTCTTTTTGCATTTACTGACTCCTACAAGGCACATGTCAGGATGGAGGTAAGATGAAGTCAGGTGGTAAAGGTGATTTCATTCAGCCATCAATCACTCTGTAGATTGCTGTGTATCAATCCATGCTAAAACTGAAAATCACTAGAAAATGTGACTATGTTTTAGAGGAACTACAGGTTCAGTAAAAACCTCTTTTCCCATATAAACCAACAGAGAATTGTTTTCAGTATCCATTTCATGACTAAAAGCACTATATGGTTCTATCTAACATTCTGTCTTCAATCACAAGTGACAGATGTCATTTTAGACAATTTAAGCGAAGGCCCTATAGTTATTAAATGTGCGAGAAAATGAAATGATTTGCTCTTGTGAAGTTAATTCATATACAACAATTATGTGAAATAATCCGAAGAACAGTAGGGATGTCTGTAATTTGAAATGGACTCTGGAACTCGCAGATCATTTCAAAACTCTCCATTCAATAAACAGTATAAAAAGAACAAAGAAAACAACCGAGATGGAAAAGCAATTATTTTTTTCTTTATGTGTGTTCCATTTCACTCCTCCAGATAATGTTTTGGAGAGATTGCAATTCAAAAATGGCAACTTTTATTATTTAGGAATTTTGAGAATGACAATGGTCTGAGCTGCCTTTAAAAAGATTGGAAAAGCACTTAGCAGTTAGCCACTGGTTTTCCCCAGACAAATTAAAAAATTAAAAATAGTAAACTCAGACAGTACTGTACTTTAGTACAGTTTTTTTTACTTATTTAAAGAGATTAATTGGTCAGTGGAAAAGACTGCCAATGCAACAGTCACAACTGAATGTGAAAGTGTCAGTTTAGCAATTCATGCAGATACATTTAGACCACATGAAGAAATACACCATTAACTGTCTGCAGTTATTTTCTGTAGCAGGTTGTAATTACAGAAACAATAACCAAAGAATGAAATTGAATCAGTCATTTGAAGTTTGTTTCCTTTGACAAATGGGACAAGGATGTTACTGTAACAGTTTATAAATTATAATAAACAATTAGGCCCATATCCATGTGAGGATGGCTAGACTCTATATTTTATTTACCATGTTGTCTTAAGCTGTTAGCCATTATCATGAACACAATAAAGCCTACATAAGGTCAACATGCATATTATCTGAGAAGCTCTGTTTCTCAGGCTAAACCACAAGTAACAGATTCTTTTCAGGATGCAAATCACTGAGGCATTATCTTAACAAGCTGTAACCTGTAAAACATTATCCTCTTTAAGGAATCGCACATTATGCGCATAGCATTTGAAATTTCACGCCTTGTTTCTCCAATGTGAGTGCATGGATCTGGTGTATACAAACTATATATTTTTTTAGTAGACCATAAGTTTCTTCTTTCGGTCTGTCTGTAAGTGTCCACACAAACTGTTGACTTGAAATTGCATTTTTTTTTATCATCCATCCCTAAAAAAATAAAATAAATTTTGAGGGAACAGTGTGTCGTGGTAAATGAATTATGCAGTAGGCCTGCACAGGATTAGAAAAATCTTGGAGACACCCAGGAGCTCAGCCCTTGGCCTCATCCATAATGTAGTGCACCTGTTAATAAAACATCTTCCAGTTTGACTTTGATCAGTTTTATACCTCACCTCTGCTGACAGGAGATTTAGGAGAGTCCAAACACTAACATGCTGCTAATTATCATGGCATTTTAACAAGCCAGGGAAAACAAGTGTTGGGTAGAAATGAGACTTTATGCCTGTAATATTAGTCCTGTGTGGATAATGGATATGAAGTACATGTACAGTACCCTGTGGAAACATACGCTGTAGTTTGGTAAAGGTGAATGTGTAATTAAATTTAAATGCCCACAGAAGCTTTGATCTGCGAGGAACAAATCTACCAAATGCCAAGCTAAATTCTGATTGGCTTGTGTGTTACCTAGCAATGAAGGTATAAGACCAACTTCTCAAAGATGACCAGCTAGAGGTGGCATGCCTGGATTCAAAGATGAATCACCTGCATGGATGCATTCCTGCATATGGAATTACTACATTACTGATTTATGCTAAGCAAAGGAATTTTACAATTGCTTTCTGTCAGCAACACAAAAGGGGGAAAAAAGAGACTCCAGGGGGAAAAACAGGATTTTGAGGTTTGGTTTACTTAAATTTGTTTGCGAAAGGGTATATGCCTGTATATTCCAAGAAGAGCATGAAGGATAGGAATACCAGATGGTGTCTATCAGCATGAAGCTAGGTCGTCTGTTGAAACTGTCAGCATCATACAATTGTGGGTGTAAATTGCTAAACCTTAAATGCAGTGAGCGCCAATGCCAGCCATGTCACAGCAGCAGCTGGGTAGAAGCAAATATGTATTGGTGAATGTTATGTTGTATTACATATACATCTGGGACTTCACCAAAAGTGTACAGGAAACCAAAAATGAGCAAAACCCAACACAAGGAGGACAAGAAGTGACATTTCTGCTGTCCCAGAGCTCCCACAAATCAGGACATCATATGGGGCTGTTCTGAAGTCTGATCATATTGCGTGAAAAGTATAGAACAGGTTTCAGTGTTGACAGGCATTTCAGGCTGATTCGTTGACAGGCAAATCGGGCCAGATTCAATCTGGTTTATTCAGGAGGCCAAGTGAAACCAGAGAAGTACAATCTATTACAGGATATTTGTACTGTGACAACAGAAGCTTTCAAGTAACAGCAATACTGCTGTAAAATTGGGAGATGTGTATATTTTCTAAGCTTGTTCTTAGCAAGCTCAGTGGCAACAAGAGTGCTTTTTCATTAAGTCCTAACAGAGAAGTTGTAAACACTAGTGGATATTGACCAAATATTGGTGTGCATGGAGTATTACAGTTTCGAATATTAAATGAACCTATTCATATGAGAAAATTCATAGTCGTAATGGAAAAAAATACTTTAACATCTAGAATTAATCCGTGGAATAATCACTACCACCAACACCAAAGATAGCAGTAGCTCTTTTATAAAGCTCTTCAGTATTGCTTCAAATAAGATAAATGCTTTGAAGCATTGCTGCCTTCCCTTCTCTGGCTTCCTGTAGCTGCCCACACCCGATTTTAAAACAGTATTACTTGTCTACAAAGCCAAAAACGGACTAGCACTCAAACACCTGAAGGCATTTATAAACCCCCTTCTCTTCACTACATCTCCTTCAAGCCTCTAGAATAGCTAGACTTGATACTTCATTCCTCAAAATACAAGGAAGACATGCATCAAGATCCTTCTCTCTACTGACACCCAGGTGGTGGAATGAACTTTCCCTGACACTCCTTATAGCTTCAGATGAAGCTTCAGTTTTCTTTTTCTTTCTTTCATTCAATCTTTTCATTAATCGTATACATAAATGAAAGAAAACATAAAAAACCTGTGCTGTTATTTTTTTCTGCTAGACCAAATCCTCTCTAACAGGGCTTGGGCTTAATGGTATTAGACCCTGACCAGTTTGTACTAGCATGAGGATGTTTTTGATGGAGACCAAAAAAGCCCTTATCAAAGTCACTTGGTTATAAGGGTGGCTGCCAAATGAAGTAAATTTAAATGCAAAAGAAGCCAAGCAGAGTCTCGGGTGGCTTTAAAAAGAGTACATGACTAAAACCCAAAGCAAATTCGTGCCTTAAAGGTATATAAAGATTAATAAGGGAATTTAATTCAGTGACACTTTTTGTACAGGACTTGAGCTAAGTACAGGATGATTAAAGTGCTGTAACTAGACAGTCTGGGAATGTTGGCATTGTATTACAGTACAGTATTTAGAAAAGGAAACTTTCATATAAAGCTTAATACAGATGAATCTTAATGCAGATTGTTAATATGGAGGTCTTTACTTCTATACTGAATAATCCATATATAAATCACAGCACTGAAATTCATGTAATTAGACAAAATTGCCAATAAATTTTACTTTCTACTCGGCTATAATCCTGCAATCCAGAAAATGAGTATTATCGCTATTTCGGTGACTGTAATGCAGCTATTTTCAGCTGCTTCTTGTTTTGGAGAATTTCTGCCTAGAGCTATTTCATGATGACATTACACTTTAGTTACTGACAGTTGACTATTGTTGTTTAGAAGAATGCTTTGCATCATTGTCTTGCCGTACGGTGATGCACCACTCATTCACGTTGGAAGTATTTGGCTGCATGTGAGATGCTTCTGTATACTTCAGATTTTTTCTGCTGCTGCTGTCAGCAGTCACATCATCAGTAAAGACAAGTGAGCAGTTCCCCTGGCAGCTGTACATACCCATGTCACCATGGTTCACAGATGAAGTGTTATGCTTTGGATCATGCGTAGTTCCTTTTTTCCTACACACTTTCTCCATCTGTCCATAAGACTTTGTCCGAGACGCCTATAGCCTTTTTATGTTCTCTTAGCAAACCGTTATTTGTCTTGTGTTCTGTTTTTGCTCGTTTCTGATTGAAAGCATTCTTTATTCACTCTGTGGTCTTCTGTGCTTTCCCAAGTTGTTTACAATTGTTAAGCTCATAAGTACATGTTTGCCCCTGAACAGTGTACCAAAACAATTGGATTTTAAAAAAATTAGTTCTCATTTTTCATGCCATTAAAGTCTGTTGGCAGTCATTTTTGTCTCTCTATTGAAAGACAGCAACTAATGCTTATGCTACATCCAAAATCAACTGTAGACCTTTGTTACAGCAGTTCTCTTTTTGCATGAAAAAAGTGATAAAACATAACATAGCACCAGTTACTCTGTATTCTATGCTATAAGCTAGTCTCAATCATGAATCAACAAGTCCAAGGTCCATAAAGAAGGAACCATCTAGTACATTTAAAGTCAAAGGTTTGTCTTTAGTAACATGTCATTAGAATATAAAACACAAACAGTAATAACACATGAGCACTCATGGGACTCACTTAATGTCTTTCATATATATACATACACACACATTTGGCAATGTTGCAATCTTGCATTAGTGCATGAGATCACTATCGAGTGTGGCTTTTATTAGAAACCGCAATATGTAAACCAGCTTTTGAGGTGAGTCCTAATTTGTTGAGCAAAATATTATTTTTTGCTTGCAGTCTCTAATAAATATTTTGCATATCTAGTGTAGAGTGAGCAAGCCGGGATATAACCTCCTAACTATAAAGCCTCATATTCCAGCACAAAGGTTAAGTTCGACCTGGGATTATGAATTGTGGGAGTATGTGGAGTTGAGTAGTGGCACACTTCAATTAGTGGAAAATAACTAGCATTACTCGTGCTCCTAGGCTGCCTTAGACACACTGCAAGGTGAGCTGCTAACTAACTTGCCTGGCAGCCCATTGATCCTTTGTGGTTCTTTGCTGCATTACTCTCTCAGCTCAACTTGTTCATCCATACGATGCAATACCATGGACGCATGTGTACATATGTAGCCACCATTAAAGCCACTTTGGGCCAGACCAATTGTGATACAATGCGATTATGGGAACCAGATGCCTTTCCCCAAAGTCGGTTTTCCAGTATTTTTTCTATTCCAGACTAGCCTCCAACACTGTGATTCCCCAGACAAGCACCAGCCATTTTGTGGTAATCTTTTCTTGCCCACTCTGCTCTGATTGCTTACATGCCTGTCCTCCATTAGATTTCCCACTCATTCCACAAGGCCCCTCGCTCAAGGGATCTGATTCAGACCTAACATACAGACATGAGGTATGCCATTAGTCGTCTTGCCTTTGCTCTGTCTTTGAGCTTGTGGTTTGGTGTTCATTTAGTGAGCTCCCCACTAAAGCATTAAAGTCTCTTCAGGAAGGGCTTGAGAATGCAGTGGCAACTACCTCCACTTGCTCCCTTGTTATCATCCTGATGTATTGGTTTGTTTACCTGATCGTCCCAAAGCTGTCACTGATTTGTTATGTAATTTGGTTCACCAAATTTACTCATTACAGGTTAGTGGGTTCATATAATCACAACTGTTTTGTGTGCAAACAGTTTTATTTACAGAGACATTTGAGCAGCATTGAATAAATCCTGAAGTAGTAAATCCATTGGCTCAAGAGACTAATAGCAATAACAGGTATGGATGAGTGAAATTTGGAAAGCAATTTAGCAGATCAATAGCAGCCTTTGTGTCTGCCGATTTACATAAAGCAGTCTGCCATTCCTCATAGTCAAGCACTCCCCTGTAAGTACAGGGCAGTCAAAATGACTCTTTTTATGGCCATGTTTTACAACAATTGCCACTCTGGATTTATTCCATTCACAGTTTTAATGTGTGTGGGGAACAGCTACCACACCATTAAATACTGTATAGTCTGTGTGTAGGTCTTTCTTTGAAGCAGGTGTGGGTTTTTAATGAAGCATGCTAGATGTACTGCAAATGTTTCACTCTGGGTCTGTCATAAGGCCAAGGGGATGCACACATTGTTCTTGTGCCTCTCAAAACAAAAAGGCTTTACTTATTTTTGTGCCGAGCACATGCTTCTGATTTCTTCATGCAGTTCTAGCAATGTTTTTAAGAAGATATGTCACTGACAGGGCGGCACGGTGGCATAGTGGATAGCGCTGTCGCCTCACAGCAAGAAGGACCCGGGTTCGATCCCCGGGTGGGGCGACCTGGGAAATTTCTG
>JANCOA010000047.1:9966893-9981755 GCA_024363135.1 Leptodoras oyakawai
TAATGGTGTTATATGGCTATGAAGGTTGTTATCAGCAATGTAACTGGATTGGAGATGGTAAAGATGGTTTTATACCCTGACTACACTTGTCACACTAATAGAAGTCCTTTGTTTGTCTTAAATAACAACTTTCTGGATTGCTGGAAATTTCTGGACTGAATGAGAGAAACCATCACTGTTGGGTCCTATGAGGCTCATGGTTTCAACCCATTGAGTCAAACCATACATATATTAATTTAAATGGGTGAATGTACAGTATAAACATTATGTAGTGTATGCAGATACTCCAGTGGAATACACTCGTACTCCATTAGTATTAATGGGCCTGCAGTTTGTGTTTGCAAGGTAGAAAGCAGTGTCAGATCTTTAGTCATTAGGCTGAAGTGTATCAGCGTGGTCTGCCATGCTAAATCTCTTCTGCTACATTACTTACAGACTATTAAGTGTTTCTTAACTTTTTCTTAACTTCTAAATGAGCTGACCAGTGCTGCATTTGACAATTATGCCTTTTCTTGCACATTGGCTCTTTGCAAATCTTAAATCTAATTAGATAACACTTATCATGGACAATATAGAGGGGCTTTTTACATACCTGGTTAAGGAGAGTCTAAGTTAAATAGTTTTAATTGGGACAGATAAACCAGCTGCAGTGAATGGAGCTCTGGCATGACCGTTACAGAGGCATGCAAATTACGTTCGGCTTGCAATCCCAAGTGGCTTCCAATACCAAGTTACTCATTTAACACATTTCTATATAATGGAAGATAATGCATAATAAATGTAGAAGTAAATGCTGTCTGTGTGTGTTTGTTTGTTTGTCTATTTATTAGGGTCCCCCTGGGCCTCCTGGACCGGTCGGACCTGAGGGCATTAAGGTACTCATAGAGGAAATGCTTACTAAATGCCCATAAACAGACAACAAAACTCAGCAAATATTAGCATGAAGGAATGTTACATGTTAGGGCACATATGTTTTAGTACTGATCAAAGAAATACCTTTTGACAGGGTGATCAAGGTCCTCCGGGTCTTCCAGGCCTTGACGGAGAGAGGGTAAGAAAATAATCATGAGCAATTTTTTAATTGCATTAAGTCAGATTTTGTATTATGTAAAATAAATGGCTTGTTCTGTATACAATCTCCCCTGTATATCATAACATTGCTATATTACTAAATATATACACTATTCTCAGGGTCACAAGGGTTCAAAAGGAGACATGGGAATGCCAGGAATGTCTGGTGATAAAGGATCTATAGGATTGCCCGGGCTACCAGTAAGGGTCACATATTTTTAATAAACACGCGCACACACACACACACACACACACACACACACACACACACACACACACACACACACACAGAAATATAAAAAAAGACTGAAAAGGTTATACAAGTAACACTGGAAGATTCCACAAATGGCAGTTTAACTGGTACCAGGTGAGGGCCTCTAAAAGGAGTAAGACTAAAAGGAGCGTCCACCAAAGGCTTAGTCTTTGCAAGCACGGATGGGTCGTGGTTCACCACTTTGTGCCAAACGTCATGAGAGAATTGTCAGTCAGTTTAAATACAATGTTTCTCAGTGCAAGACTGCAAAGAATTTAGGTCTTTCATCATTTACAGTTCATAATATCGAGTCATCAGACAGTATAGTTTGAGAAACCATCATGCTACTGTATTGGACATAGCCACATGGGCTCGGGAGAACTTTGAAAATCATTGTTATGTAACACAGTCCTCATCTGCATCAAGAAATGCAACCTGAAACTGTATTATGCAAAGAGGAAGCCATATATTAATTTTACACAGAAACACTGGCAAGCTCTCTGAGCCCAAAGTCATCTGAGATGAGACAGTGGAAACGTGTGCTGTGATCAGATGAGTCCATGTTTCAGCTTGTTTTTGGGAAAAACTTGCATTTTATTTGGCAAAGATGAAAAAGACCATCCAGGCTGTTACCAATGAAAAGTGCAAAAACCAGCATCTATGATGGAATGGGTGTGCATCAGTGCATATATAGGAAGGTACCATTGATGCCATATACTGGTATTTTGGAGAGACATATGCATCGATTTCTAAATTTGTTTATATTTAACAAATAGAATTAAGTTCATTGAAAACACAGAAAATCTTTTCTTTTTCCTTTTGTCTATTAAATAAAGCTTCAAGTGAATTAGCTAGTTTTCTTTTATTATGTTTTTATTTATTTTAAGATTCAGTATTAGCAGGTGATGACAATAAATAAATTGTTTTATTTAAGAATTATTTTTTATGATAATTATGATAATGTATATGCAGGGCTTCAATGGTCAGAAAGGAGAAAAAGGTGATACTGGCCTGCCTGGACCTCAAGGACCATCTGTAAGTTCAGCATGGACTAGGATTCAGACCAGGAGAATATGAGCAACTGTGCAATACATGACAGTATCACGTATAACTCTTGACTGTATTCTTGTATTAACAGATTATAGGCCCTCCTGGGCCTCTTGGTCCACATGGTCCTCCTGGTCCAATGGTAAGCCTCGATGGTCATGGCTATGAAAATACTACAAGGATTACTCATTGATAGAACATTTGTATGGATTCAATCATAAGTTATTTACTAAGGAACTGCTTGGTGCTTGCCTGATTAAAAAAATTCCTCATTTTCTCACAGTAAAGTGTGAATTATAGAACTTAAAAGACTCTTTGTCTTATGTATTTAATACTTTACATACAAAATGTGTATTTGTTTGCATGTTACCTTACATGGTACTTGTTTACATGTTTCTTTACTTGCTGGTGCTTTTAAGGGCCCACATGGATTCCCTGGACAAAAGGTAAGTAATCAAAGGATTATAATTATATAAATGTTCAAGCAACCTATAACTAAACCTATATAATCAATAAATCAACCATGGTTAATAAACTATACAGGAATATTCAAACTTGATTTTGGATGACTATTTCTTGTGGAATGTTGACAAGAGCCTGAAAATGTGTTATTTAAAATACACACCAATCACCTGAGAAAGCTAAGAGCTTTGCTTAAGCATCCAACATGGGATATTTGGGATTCAAAAGCATCACCTTCCATTCACTAGCAGAAAACCATAACTACTGAGCTAGAACTAATATCATGCCACTCATCTTTATCACAACGGAGCTAAGAAACCTCTTTAGATCATACTTCTCTGCATTTAGGGGGACGCAGGTTTGCCTGGTTTAAAGGGAGAACGCGGGGAGCCTGGGCATAAGGGTGATCGTGGACCCCTGGGCCTCCCCGTAAGTAGCCAGCATAAGCTATGCATGCTCTCATAGTAATCTTTAACTCTAATCCCTGCAACCATTTACATAACATCCAGCATCTTTCCTCCCAGCATCTTTCCTCCATTTCCTCTTATCTTCTTAACTATGATTGTGGTTTAAGGCTGACATGCTTCCTTGTGTTTTTTTTTCTCTTACCTTGACTCTTGCCTGCTTTTCTGTGCCTGTCCTCTTCTGTGTCATCTTTTTGTTTCATCTGGATACTGTACTTCCCACTCTGTGTTAACAACAAACAGTTTTTGGCCACCTCACGGTTCATCATGTACTAATCCCTGTCTTCATGTCACTCATACCTCCACAAACTCACAGGGAGCGTCTGGCTTGGATGGCAAGCCGGGATTAAGGGTGAGTCTCACGTGAACAAACTTCATCCCTCAGCTGCCTTCTCTTTATAGAATTCAAAAAGACATACAAGAAATATATGTTTAAAGGGGACATCAGCATAAAGAATATTCCAATGCTCTGTTCAGGGTGTTATTCCAATGCTAATTTTCACAGTTCAGTCCATATATACAGTATATATTTTAAAAGCTCCTTTCAATAAAAGGCCAAAAGACCATATGAGATCCCTGTCTGTCTGCTGATGAGTGTAAAATTAACACAGAATTAACACCCGGTCATCTATTAACATATTGCCATTTGTCATGATCATTTTGTTCCTTTGGGATTGACTTCTGCATGGAAATACTGAGTCTATGTGAAATAAAAGTGATTTAGCAAATACATGCCAAGCAAATCCATTCAAAGGCATGTTTATGCACAGTAAGTTTTTTAAACAGACATTTCTTTAAAATGTTGCTCATATTTTGGCCAGTGGACAAGAAAATACATTGTGCAGTGATAATAGAAAAATTGTGAATGAATAATGCAGTGAATTCAATGTTTGTAGGGTACAGATGGCCCAATTGGTGCTCCTGGTCCTGCTGGTCCTAAAGGGGATAGAGTAAGTTTAATGAGAATGCACATCCTGGTACCAAGGTCATATCTGAATTGTATTGTATGATCAAGCCATCATTGTAGTATGTTTATTATTTAATTATCAATCAGTTTGGAGACTCTGGTTTAAATAATACTGGTATTCGACTTCGAATTTTAGAATTTGAATATAATTTTCCTAAAAGCTTATGAGAATATGGCATCATATATAATGTGCACTTATGTACCATAAACAATTTGCAACATTTGGCAGATTTTAGCCTTAATAACAACGACTGATTACTCTGTAAGGCATGATGCATTGGTTACAGACATTGTAGACACTTGACTCTTGCAGCAAGATTTGTGAAGCCCGTCGTCTACATTAAGATAAAGATTGAATGTTGCTTTATTTTAACCCATCTGCTCTTTGTTAAGTTTGAGCGATGCTCATACTCAATAAAGGGCACTATTTTTATTTGAGTGCTTGCTATTAACAATAAATTCCCAAACTCTCTTACATGTTTAATTTATGACTACATTACTGAGTCAGAAAAAAAGTGGATAGTGGACGTAATAGACTACTTATCAAACAAAACAAATGCATGGAAACAGGCTATAGGGTTTTACCCGTAAAAACAGAAGCAAGTCTGACAGTCTTCAGAAGAACCGTGGCAA
This sequence comes from Leptodoras oyakawai, assembly GCA_024363135.1. Classification (NCBI taxonomy): domain Eukaryota; kingdom Metazoa; phylum Chordata; class Actinopteri; order Siluriformes; family Doradidae; genus Leptodoras; species Leptodoras oyakawai. The sequence goes on from JANCOA010000047.1 coordinate 9,971,791, forward strand.
ATTCTCCAAGATACTTAGAAACCCTTATTGGCCTGTCTAATGAATTCCTGTATAAACCTGCACAAAGTGTACCTGAGACTACAGCATTTTGTACAAAGCAAAGGGCTGTCACACCAATATTGACTTTATCGCTTTTCTGTTTAGTGGTTAGTATTTTTATGTTGAAAGATTAAGATTTTTTTTTCAATACATATTTTTTAATTAAACATTTTACATTTACATATCACAGGGTGAGAAAGGTACTGTAGGTGAAACGGGGCCAAGAGGACCATATGGATTACCTGTAAGTTTTAATTTTAAGAAAACCCAGTAAAAAAAACTACTGACAATACTCTGAAGTACCAGAAAAACTGGCATATCAGTTATTTTCAAGTCCTTCATTACCAGCGTCTACCCTCGAAATGCTATGACCCATCTCACAAGCTCAAACTATTAAAGCATGTTGAACATTGCAAAATTGTGATAACTTGCCATTCTCACAGTGGAAACAGCTCTAGAAGATTCCATAGATGTCTATGACTTTATATACACACTGCCATACTGCATTACTATGTATTTTGCATAGGCTCTAGTACCCGTTTTTCTGGTACGTCTGTGTACAACAGTAGTCAAATCAATGCATGAAGAAATATTTTGATGGATTTTGGTTTAAGAAAATTTTCTTTCCCCTTCAGGGTGCTGCTGGGACACCTGGTTTGGATGTGAGTTGACATTCCGCATTGCATCTGAGACATTTTTTTTTGTTTTGCTGTTCCTTGATTTCATTACAGCATTTTGTCACTCAAGTTATGCAGTCCTCAGTAGGTAGGCCTCAAGGCATGTGTAATTATTTGAAGTTGTATTTTGCAGGGGTTACCAGGCTTAAGGGGAGAGAAGGGCGACGTGGGGGAAAGAGGAGAAAAGGTGACCATGACATAGATAAGTGTGCTCAGGGAATCTTTCAGCAAACCTTACTTAGAAGATCTGGTGTCAATGGACCATGAAAGCTTATCTTAGGGACGAGATTGCATATTGGCAATGATATTACACATTACCGTAATTTAAGCGTTGCAGTACAAAGTCTTTTGTCTGCCATGTGCTCATCATGGCATTAAATAGTTAATCCCCTTTTATAAGCTTTTATAAGCATGCTCTCGATTCATTCATTCTTCTTCAGTACCCACTTTGTCCAGGTCAGGAACAGTGGGCATGAGGCAGGAATACACCCTGGATGAGACACCCGCTCACTGCAGGGCACCATACACACTCACATATATAGGAACTGTAGTGTAGCCAATCCATCTACCAGCATTTTTGGACAGTGTGAGGAAACCGGAGAACCCAGAGAGCATGCTCAAAGTTAATCAAAATATGATAGATCTGATAATAAAATGTACCATTCGACATTTCATTTTCACATCATTATAACACCACATAATCACCCAAGCTAACTTTAAAAACAAACAGCAAAAACATATCCTGGGTTATGATTTGATCAAATCTAGTCCAACACCAAAAATAAGTATTTCCAAGATAGTCCATTGACAGCAGGAATAGCTGCTGACTTTTAAATCTGCATTTCCTATAGTTTGTCCTCTCATGTCTCTCATGCATGCTGATCATTCCACTGCTGAACTTCTTCTACCTAACCTAGCTTTTTATCACCTGACTGATGCTGGGCAACTTTATACATGTGTATATGTCATGGAATGTGCTAGACATCCTTCACTGACAGTAATAAGCAACATTTTGCTTATTTAATGTCCTTCAATTTCAATTCTTTTTTAACTTTTTATACTGTAGTAAAGCTGTAGAGATGACAAAGGAGATTCCAGGCACCTGGTACAATATGAAGAGGTTTTTGTGTTTATTTATATAAATATATAAACTCAAAGCTGACAAAACTAGTATTGTTTCTTTGACTGTGTCCCATGTACTTAAAGAACTACTATTATGAAATATGATTAAAGCTATTGATAGCATATCTAAGTGTTTTATCTTCATAAGAAATAGTGCCTTGAAGATTTCTTTCCACTAAGTCTTTCTGCCACTAAGGTCAGATTCCATGACATGCTGGGTAGATAAGGACATAACCTTTAACCACAGCTGGTTGTGAAGAAAGATGCCTTGTTTATATGTAGTAAACCAATTTTAGGAAAACTGTATCCCTTATTTGTAGACAGTTGAACATAATACTTTAAACATCGCAGTCCACTTTATTAGGAACACCTCTATATGTGCATAATCATGCAGCTATCCAATCAGCCAATCATTTGGCAGCAAAAGATCATGTAGATAAAAACTGCAGGTAATGTTAACATTAAACATCAGAATGAATTAAAAGTGTGATCTGCGTGACTAACCATTGGCATGTTTGAGTATTTCAGAAATGATCATTTACTGGGATGTTCACAGGCAACAGAATCTCTAGAGTTTACACAAACTGGTGTGAAAACCCATAAACACTTAGTGAGTGACAGTTCTGTGGGTGGAAACGGCTTGTTGATAAGAGGAAAATGGCCTGATTGGTTTGAGCTGCTAGATGTTCCTAATAAAGTGGACAGTGGGTGTATATGGCATATGACATTTCCTGAGAATTCTTCCAGCTTCACAAGGCTTAAATTCATGAATCTCCATATTCATCTTTTTCCTCATTATTTTCTATAATTTGGACCAAAACAAATGTCCATCACCATTACAAAATACCAAATCAACTTAAAATATAATCATGGAGTAATTTATTGTCCATGTTTATATAAGACTTTTTTTTACCATAAAGCATGAAAACATACAGACTATCAAGTATGAGGATTTGAAAAAAGGGATACGGTTTTTTCTTCTTTTTTTTTTTTTGCTGTGTGATTTTATGTGTAGATAAGATGTGCTTTTGGGATCTGGGGTGTCTTCCTCACACTTTCTCTTCCCTTGTGGCCTGTGAGACTCATAATTCCTTCTCCCTTCACCTGCAGATATAGCCTCCCTGGTTCCTCCTCCTATCCCTATCTAACATCCTTTCATTTACTGGATGATAGCTTTATCCTAACTGACATAAACCTCATCTTTAATTATGCTGAATGCAGACCAATTGTGTGTGGGTTTGCAGGTTCTCCTACATTTTTCCCCATAAATGTTACCTTTCCTTCATCAATATATTTAGTTTTACAAACATGTTAATAACACTGACATATAATATACATATACATATAATATACATATACATATACATATACATATACATATACATCAGTCACATTTACTTTGGAAAAAAAAATCTCCAGCTGATCACACCATTGTGTCCACAGGGGGAGAAGGGAAAGAAGGGCAAAAAAGGGCCTAAGGGGGAGAAAGGAGAACAGGGTGCCCCTGGATTAGATGCACCCTGCCCATTGGTATGTGCCAGCTGAGGGCTGGGAAACCTCCCCGTGATCTAAGGAAGCTGAATCCCTCAGGGAGGAGTGACCCTATGCACAATCTGGCAACCCATATCCCTCTGCAGTGTGTGCTTATGCCTTTATTGGTGTCTTGCTTTCCATACTGTCGACCACAGTGTTTAGGTATGCAAAATATCTGGATCACAGCCTGTCTGCTGTTATACACTATAAATGGAAATGAAAATGGAAAGGAGGTAAAAGTGGTTGCCAGCCAGTGCCAGGCCACTCCTCTCTGCCCTATGCCGTGCCCTCACAGCGAGAGGCCGGAAGGGCGCCTGCAGCCTCTATCCCAGTAACACTCCCAGTTCCCTTTCTATGACACAGGGTTTCCGGGGCTTTAAGGGTGAAAAGGGCGAGCCAGGCCAGCCTGGTCTGGATGGGCTGGATGCCCCGTGCCAATTGGTACAGTATCCTCTTTTCCTATCCTCTCCTGTGCATGCCATCATTCTCTATGTCCACACTATGGCATGGTTCCCATATGCGTTCATGGCATAATTCCAAACCTGCTAGCCTGTTCGCCAACATGCTTGACTGGCTTATTAGTGGGAAAATGCAAGTTCCTCTGTTACCCATCCATCTGATATATACTATGCATGTTTTACTTATCACATACTTTAAACTGCTTTAAATTTCTTTGTTTTGTGCATTGCATTCATAATTTAGTAGTACAGTATTTATCAGTCCTGCTTAAACTATTAGATCATTCTGCTTCCCAATAACAGAACATGCACGCAAACCCAAGATACACAATATTATATTCATCAGCCATGTAGAATGTCAATGGCAATTTCTTTTCATCTTTAACATTTGCCTCTACTCTTCCGATTGAGACCTTTTCCTTGTCACTCTGAAATTAAGTCTGTATTGGTAAAAATGTATACACACTGCCTGGCCAAAAACAAGGTATTTTGTTGGACCGCCTTTAGCTTTTATTACAGCACACGTTTAGTGTGGCATCATTTCCTCAAGCTTCTGCAATGTCACAACATTAATTTTTCTCCAAGATCTTGTATTAATGATGGGAGATTTGGACCACTACGCAAAGTCTTCTCCGGCACATCCCAAAGATTCTTAATGGGGTTCAGGTCTGGATTTCATGTGTGAAAATGATGTCTCATGCTCCCTGAATCACTCTTTCATTTTTCAATTTGAGCCTGATGTATCCTGGCATTGTCATCTTGGAATATGGCTGTGCCATCAGGGAAGAAAAAATCCATTGATGGAATAATCTGGTCATTCAGTATATTTAGGTAGTCAGCTGACCTCAATCTTTGGGCAAATAATGTTGCTGAACTGAGAACTGACCAACTGCAGCAACACCAGATCATAGCACTGCCCCCACATGCTTGTACAGTAGGCACTAGACATGATGGGTGTGTCACTTCAGCCACCTCTCTTCTTACCCTGATGCACCCATCACTCTGGAACAGAGTAAATCTGGACTCATCAGATCACATGACCTTCCATTGCTCCAGAGTCCAATGTTTATGCTCCCTAGCAAATTGAAGCCGTTTTTGCCGGTTAGCCTCACTAATTAGTGGTTTTCTTAAGGCTGCACAGCTGTTTAGTCCCAATCCCTTGATTTCCCTTCCCATTATGCATGTGGAAATGCTCTAACTTTCACTATTAAACATATCCCTGAGTTCTACTTTTGTTTTTGTACGATTTGATTTCACCAAAACGTTTAAGTGCTCAACGATCACGATCATTCAAGATTATTTCCGACCACATTCCTTCTTCGAAGATGATGTTTCCCCACTGACCTTCCACTTTAAATAATGCGTTGGGCATTTCTTAACCCGATTTGAATAGTTTGAGCAGTCTCCTTAGATGTTTTCTCTGCTTGATGCATGCCAATAATTTGACTGTTCTGAAACAGATGAACTTTTCCACGGCTACAGGACGTGTCTTTCGACATGGTTGTTTAACAAATGAGAAGCTACTCACTGCATCAGACAGGGTTAAATAACTTGCCAGCTGAAACATAATCACCCATGCAGTAATTATCCAATGGGAGGCTCTTACCTATTTGCTTAGTTAAATCCAGGTGTTGACCTTTTTTTTGGCCAGGCGGTGTATATTCATTTTAGCAGAATATTAGTCATATCAGAGTTTTTCGACACTATAACCAACACTGACTAACCTGTGGCCCATAACTTGAATCTGCATGACATTCATTGCACTAGCAGCATGGGTCTAGTCTTCATACTCCTACTTATCCTCTACCTGTTCCAGTTGGGCACAGCAGAAATAAGGATATATTCATCCCTTGGCTCCACCTGCATCATTTTAAAGTTTTGACTCTTTTGTAAACCCTAATCTACCTAGTGATGCTCTTATATGTATCCATATTGTGGTAGGTTAATGGGTTTCATGTTCTTCCTACTTTCTTCCTACGTTACATGCACTTTATTCCCAAACATTTATTTTGCCTTTATTTGTGTTTGCTTTTTTTTTTTTTTTTTTTTTTTAGAAGTGATCATATGCACTACATTGCCTTGATAGAGTTTGGATTTACCTGTTTGTAACATGTGTGAATGTTACATCTTATGTTTCTTATTGCATGCACCAGACGTTTGCGTGTCCTTGATAAAAGAAAACTTTCTAATAGTTTTGGAAATCTAGATAATAAATAAATATTATATAATATAGAGATAAATGTGGTTGAAAATCGCTTAATATAACTTGAAACATAAAAAAAGGAATAACTGTTTCATTTTCTTATCCCTTTCCACAATAGGGGCCAGATGGATTACCAATGCCTGGCTGCTGGCAGAAGGTAAGTATCGAAGCTCTGTTGTTTTGTATGTTACAATACTAGTTAAAATCTAAGCATAATATTAGTCTGTGTGCTGCCCTGCTCCTGTAAAACTGCATGGGGTTTAAAATGCACACATGAGTAACACGTAACCCGTGAGTGTGATGTTAACTCTGAGCTTTTGACCGTTATATCTTACAACGTCCCTTTTTGTGATTCTCTTACAGTGAACGGTCTAACTCAAACCGCATGGAATTTGTAAATAATGCTTCATTATTGTATTTATAGTTTGTATTTTGAATTGTGAAGAAAAATATAAATGGAATCTTAATATAAATATGTGTGTACACTGTGGGGTAAAAGCGAAAAGATCATCAGCCTCACCACACCCAGCTGCTTCTGCTTACCCTTGTGCTGTCATGGCGGCGTGTGTCATTCACATAAGCATTGTGGAGTTGATATCATGTGTGTGAGACCCACCAAGAGACTCTTGAACACAAGGACAGGTTTGCATGGTCCTTGGGATAAGAGTGGATACAGAAATGGACTAATGAGGTGCAAGGAAAAGGTGGAAGAGGAAGCGAAGGTGTTGGAGAGATCAGGACTTGCTCCCTATCTAAATATCTATCACCCCATCATGTTGTACTACCAGCTCAAAAGACTAAAGACTGTCCACACAAACTAAAATAAGCATGTATATATATCACATTGTGCTGTTGATCACTATGCTTTGGCTTCTGCAGAGCACTAACCAGCTGTTTGTCTAATAAGGAATGATTAGCCCTGAGGTTTAATTTAATTTTTGTCATCTTCTCAAGGGAGTCACACCTTGGCTGGTGGCCTGAGAGAGTCTTTTAAATGGAGGTAGAATGAGATTATTGGTTTCCTTTATTGTAAAGAGGTCAGTTCCTTCAGCACCTCTGGATTTCACTCTCTGAGCGACGTGACTTATGCACCACAACAACGAACCGTAATCACAGGACGAGTGGAAGAAAGAGGCGTCTGCTGCACTGTCTTCATCTTAACCTGGGTCAGGTGGCAGATCAGAAACTCCGATCTAAATGCACTTTACTGGAGTGTGTGTGTGTGCAAAAGTATGGAGGTTTCTAACACCTGTCCCATCTTCAGAAATGGCGTCCCTGCTTCCTCTGAAACGGGACACGCGTTGGGATCTACTAAGGATGACGCGGCTGCATTTCTTTTAAAAAAAATAGGTTTCTTTTATATATCGTGACTCAAGTCTTGTTATTCAGTTATTGCCATTCCCTTATTGTAAGCATTTACTTTGTATTTTGAAAAAGTGTTTCACACAGAATGATGAATTTCTAAAATGTACAATATTGCAGCTGAGGAAATCATTTAAAAAAAAAAAAAAAGACATTCTGTTCCTATATATCACAAGCAGTTGATAACACTTTGTTTGTGTTTTTACGGTTTTAACATAACTGACGTTCCTGCATGTCAAAGCTTAAGTGAAAGTGTGTCCATGCCCCTGTAAACTTTGACAGCTTTTAAGGAGTGCCTATTTTTTTTCAGACCCTAGCGGTTATGTTAGTCATCACTCCGAATGTCATTTGAGAAGGTGTTTTATTTCTATAATGTGTGCCAAAAATATTTTTGCATTGTCTTTCATGTAAATTACACAAATGTTGATTTACAGAAATGTTTCCAATTCAGTCAAAGTTCCAGCAATCACCAGGGGCAGCACTGACAGTATTTTTTTTAATCTCTAAAACTTTTTTTCTCTTAATGTTGTCTGTCATCGGTGTTATGTGCTGCAACATTCCAGAGCTGTTGGAAAGTTTGAGAAATGCAACCCTGCAGTATTGCATTAACCATGTGATGACATGTCATATATACACTTAAGCTACACTGTGTTTGACGGAGCAGTTGCCTTTGACTGATTACGTACTGGCATTTCTGAAAGGGTGCTGGGTAATTCATTTTTTGTTCCTGTGTGTATTTGTATATACAGTCTATATTCAAGCTGAAACATTTGCATTAGCCTTTATACTTTCAAGCGATGCAATGTTTGTTTTATACTTAAGCATATTGCTGGAAAACAGAGGCATTCCTTGTAACATGAGGTAGCTTTGAAGGTCTTTTTTTTTTACCTTGCAGTGTTATTCACGTGTGGTGAAGTTCTGCACTGAAATGAGAGGCAACATGAGCGGACGTAATGCTTCATCATGCTTCGATGCTTCAAATGCTTCAAAACTTCACTCATTTGAATCTTTTCAGAGCGTTGGGTTACACGCTTGCATACTGCAGCACAGTTTATTCTGGGCTGCTTACTTTTTGTTAAACAGTCACTTTGGTCTCACTGTTATTCATTCTTTAAGTAAAAAAAAAAAAGATTGATAAGTATAAGAATTTGCTACATGCAGTATTTACAGGCTGTGTGTAATATAGTCCCACTACCTTACTCATAATTATTGTTAATTGTAGAATAATTATATGTATAATGGACTCTGTGTGTGTGATTAAATATTTGCTCATTAGACAAAAAGTGCAATTTATACTTTACTTGTACAGTCTCTATTAATTTGTGAACCATACTCAGTATATGACTACAATGTCCAAAATTCCACCCTATTACTGTAAGTTATAAGAGTATATTTTAATCACTTTTACGTTGGCACTGGCGATTCCAAGAGTATAGTGTGGATGTGAAGAAGGCTCAATGTCAAACCAGTCATATTTCCTTTATTTTGATGCAAATTCCTTTGGTTTCATTTTGAATGCATGAGAGAAAAATTCATATTCTGTTAACTTTTTTTTTCCTTTTAATATTTTCATAAAACACTACACATTTCAACATCGGTGCTGTTTCAATACACACATTTTCTTGTTATTGTTGTTTATTTACTTGGCATAATGATGTTTTGAAAATTCCACCTTTCATAAACGGTTACTTTTTAATCGCCTGTTTTTGTGTCTAGAGTTTTGTCTAGTACTTTCTATTTCACTATTTAGTTTACTTTATTTTTTACTTTTCCGTCATTTATCCAGAAAGCACTAGACAATAATTTAATTGATTGTGTGCGTGTGTGTGTGTGTGGCTTTTTTTTTTTTTTTATATGAACAACACATCTGGATGAGATAAATGTTATTATGATGTGTTAATGGGTTTCTTGTAAATAATCATATTTCATACATTGTGTATGGGATTTATTTTTTGGTCATTGGTCAACAGAATTAAACTTTACAGACAGTACTTCAGTTTCACTTCCAGGACCACCTTCTCACCACCTTCAGATGTTTGGATGGATGTGCAAGCTAATTCTCTCTCTCTCTCTCTCTCTCTCTCTCTTTTTACTGACTTTTATTCATTTCCTGATTTAAAAGATAAAAAAAAATTGTTCACTTTCTAATTTCTTTACTCACCTCATGTTGTTAATGAGTGTCCATAAAAGGCTCGATACATTGGAAGTACATTTTATGTGACAGTGCTGTTGAGCCAAAAAATAAACACCACCAAATATCAAACATCTATTGCAGTGCTTTTATTAGTGTGATTGCAGTAAGCAATCACACTATTGTTCTTCTTAAGTATTATTATTATTATTTTTATTATACCGGGCATGTTTGTCCGCATTTCAACTGCTGCAATTTTCTAAATATCGACAGCGTTCCAACCCTGAATCATCCGGTACGATCCGGAAAGGTGCACTTGAATAAGGATAAGGGATCCCCACACTTGTTTACCCTCCACACTCGTTTTTCTAGCCATTTTTTCCCATACACTCCCAGTCTTTTGCCTTTCAGTTTCTAATTTTCTGTCACCAGTACTTCTG
>JANCOA010000047.1:9981855-9997210 GCA_024363135.1 Leptodoras oyakawai
GGCATGACGTGCTGTGATGTGCTGTGATGTGGTGTCGTGTGGTGTGGCATGATGTGCTGTGATGTGGTGTGGTGTGGCGTGGCATGGCATGACGTGCTGTGATGTGCTGTGATGTGGTGTCGTGTGGTGTGGCATGATGTGCTGTGATGTGGTGTGGTGTGGTGTGGCGTGGCATGGCATGACGTGCTGTGATGTGCTGTGATGTGGTGTGGTGTGGCGTGGCATGGCTTGACGTGCTGTGATGTGGTGTGACATGGTGTGGTGTGGCATGACGTGATGCATGACGATCAGGTTGATCAGTGACGTGACATGACGTAACGTGATACTGTCCAATCACGGGCGTCTGTGACCTCATGCAAGATCATTAAGCGCTGAGTGTAATCACACACACACACACACACACACACACACACACACACACAGAAACCTGTCAATGCAACTGGGATGACTCGAGGATAATTAGCAATATGTCGTACTACCATGCACTGTGATCCAGTCCATGGTATGGACATGACGTGACATGACATGACGTGATGCATGATGATCAAGTGTCCAGGACCAGGCGCCAAGTGTCCCTCTCTCAACCTATAAGAACACAAGGTCCAGTCTGGATTTTTTCAGAGAGTTAGATCTGGCTTTTAAGACACAGTGTACACTGGGCAGTGTAGCTCAGTGGATAAGAAGCTGGACTACTGACCCGTGAGTTCGTATCCCGCCACAGTCAAGCTGTCACTGCTGGGCCCCTGAGCAAGGCCCTTAACCCTCAACTGCTCAGTTGTGTAAATAAGATCTAAGTCGCTCTGGATAAGGGCGTCTGCCAAATGCCATAAATGTAAATGTAAGACACTCATCAAGCTTCCCAGGGCTTGTAATCAATACTTGTCTGATTCTGATATTTATTTGATATTTGTATTAATAAATTCCTTTATAAAGAAGAAGACGGTGACAGCAGCGTTCATTCCTACAGTATAGTAAATTATACAACAACAGAATTATCTAAGAAATCTCTGATTCTACAATTAATGATAATAGTTTTAGACATTCTGCCCAGTAAACGTACGTCAATAATTACAGCCAGAATAGCTCCCGAGTGGCGCAACGACAACGCGTTCGCCCTATCATCCGGAGATCACTAGTTCATATCCAGGTGATGCTATAGCTTCCTGCAGCCGGGAGCCCAGAGAGCAAGATTGGCCGTGCTCTCAGGGTGGGAGGGGCAGCATACGCTCTCCCCCCATGTCAATCAGCGCGACACTGTCCAATCACGGGCGTCTGTGAGCTCATGCGTACAAGAGGTGGGCGGGAGTGCTGTCCTCCAAGCGTGCTACACCGCTCCTGAAAGTTGCCTGGGCAGCAGTTCGAAAAGAGGCGGCGCCTTGCGTCACGTGTATCAGAGGAAGCACGCGAAGACCTAAATTAGAAGACCTCGTCCTCCCTGACTGGCAGTTCTTCGTGTGACAAGGGGGGAAACACTGACAGGTGGGAATTGGAGACGACTAAATTAGGGAGAACAATCGGGGAAAAATATAAATAAATAAATAAATAAATGAATAATTACATCCAGAAAGTTCCTGGGATTCAGAGTCGGGTTACGCAGGCACTCGACTTTATGCACCGATTATTAAAATTAAGTGTATATATTTTTACATGTCCAACGTTGCCAGATAGATGTTTCTTAAGTCAAAGCATCTGAAAGCGCATCTAGACCACGTCGTCAGTTGTCATCACTTGCCTTTAGGTCCCAACAAAAAAACAGGGCATAGAAAATGCAGACTGAAGTAGCAAAACAGATTCAGGTTTGGTGTTCGATGTAATCGTGATACAAATATGATATATGAATGAATATTTCTTTTTGATCATGTGTGCAGGATAGTGTACCACTCTTTTATGGCGTAGCGTTAAATGCAAGAGTATAACGGACAAAAAGATGTGCACTGACGAACCAGAAAAACTGGTACAGGAGCCTATGCAAAATACATACTGTAGCAGCGTCACCTGTGCGCATCGCTGGTGGCGTCCGCCAGGGCTTTTATACAGAGCGACAGACTCGTGCATGGAAGCTTCTAGAACCGTTTCTGTCGTGAGAACGGCAGGGTATGACGAGTTTGATATTTTCAACACGGTTTAATAGTCTGAGCTGTTTAGAATTCCGGCAAAACCTCGAACTTACGACAGCAGCGTGATAGGCGTGCAACACTGCGTCGTGTAACATCGGATTTCAATGACAAACACCAGCGTGTGCACTGTGCAGTGTTCCCTCCAAGATCCCGTGGGGGACTGCATGAGTATTACCAGTTTTTCTGGTACTTCAGTGTATTTCCCCAAATAAAAAGAAACCGATATGAAACACCGTCCCGTTGGCTGCAGCGCCTACACACACCTACAGCCTGGTTATTTGCAGCTTAATTTATGGTTATGGATAGTTGGTAATTTGACAGGGACTCTAGGCTGTACTAACTGCAACGCTTTTTTCCACTTCCAACTGTGAGTGTGAGCAAGTGTGTGTGTGTGTGTGTGTGTGTGTTTGCACACATCTGCAAGCACAACATTAGTGTGACAGAACGGTGACAGATGTCCTCCTCCTCGATGGCTTCCTCTCTGGAAAGGTGCCAAACAGCAAAAAAGACAATTGTATAGACACACACACACACACACACACACATACAGTTGTCATGCTATTCTTGTGAGGACCTCCCACTGACATAATTATTAATTCAGCTAATTAATGATATGCCTATTTTTTTTTTAACCTGCCAAAAAAAAAAACTTTCCTTATGGGGACCAGTCCCTATAATATCAGATGTTCCTATCCTTGATGGGACTTTGTGTCCCCACAAAGATATAGAAACATGGTCCACATACCCACACACCCACACACACTCTACTCTGGCCAGACAGATGTCACTTTAAATTACAGCTCCATGTTTTTACACTCAAAATAAGATACCCAGCTTGTTCTCTCTCTCTCTCTCTCTCTCTCTCTCACATACACACTCACACACACACACTCTCTCTCTCTCCCACATACACACTCACACACACACTCTCTCTCTCTCTCTCCCACATACACACTCACACACACACACACACACACACCCTCTCTCTCTCTCTCTCTCTCTCTCTTTTCCACTCACTGCGAGCTGCTGCATTCTGTGCCCTCTCCGAGCCGGCTGTAATGGCAACAGAAATCTTTAGCAAGCAAAAAACCATCGACCTGAGAAAGAAACACATTGGGTAAGGACTCATCTGTAATGTGAATTGCCTTTCTATAGTACATGATGATACGTCTTGTACAGTATTGATTTGTGAACCATATTCAGTACATGAAAGTATACAAATGTCATTTACTGTAGGTTATAAGAGTATATTTTAATCACTGGCTATTCCAACAGTACAGTGTGGATGTGAAGAAGGTGAAGAATGATAACCCAGTCTTAATTTCTTCATTTTAATTCAGACATGGCAAATTCTTTTTTGTTGAGCTAGCTGTCATTGGTACACTTCATTTCGAGTGCATGAGAGCCAGATGCAACTTCTGTTAACTTTTTTTTTTTTTTGCTTTGCATAAAACACTACATTTCAACATTAGTGCTGTTTAAATACATGCATTTTGTTGTTTTTGTTTAGATGTGTCATGATATGTTTAGGCTTTAGGCAGAACACAGGAGCAAAAACCCAAAAACTGCTGATTTCACACTTTTCAGCTTTAATATATAGTTATACTTCCAGTTGTTTTCATTCTTATAGTATCACTGGTTAGATATTGGATAGATGTAGCCTGGTTCATTCAAATAAATGTTTCCATTCTGTCTCTACTATTTAGTCCCTCATGCAAGGTTTTCTTCACACATGACCCCATCAAGATCGTTCGAGCCAGGGGTCAGTACATGTACGATGAAAAAGGCGAGCAGTACCTGGACTGCATCAACAATGTCGCCCACGGTACATGCACAAGTCATTGCACTTATTTTGCCCTGCATGCTCTGCATATGTTATACTCATTTCAGCAGATAACAGGAGTATGTTTACAAAATGTACTCAGTGTAAAAGTTCAGACTGCTATAAGATGGGGAAGTAAATACCTTTTGTGTGTATTCTTTATTTAAAATGGCTCAAGCAACTATTTTTATTACAGTATCAGTGGTGGAAATATTACCCTGAATTTTTAAGTTTTGTTACTTTGATTCCTTAGTGGGTCACAGCCACCCAGAAGTCGTTCATGCTGGAGCGAAGCAGATGGAGCTCTTGAACACTAACTCACGCTTCCTTCATGACAACCTTGTCCAATACGCACAACGCCTCCAAGCCACGCTGCCTGAACAGCTCTCAGTCTGCTACTTTACTAACTCAGGGTAAGTCTGTTCACCTGCCATGAGAGCAGTGTCATGAGATTGTGTTATGAGCCTGCAGCTCTTTGACATGCTGAATATCCATTCCCAACATATGCTCATGAAGCACTGACGTAGCTTTGTTCAGGAGACAAAAAAAAACAGATTTTGTTTGCTCATTTGTCCTTATATAACCTGTGAATGTTCTGTGAATCTGTTTATTATGTATTGTTGTTATAAATCACAGTACATATACACACAAGTAATGCTGTTTTCGATTTGAAAAAGACTTTGGCCAAAGAAAGTGTAATCGTTCAGGGTTCAAGTGTCAGGCACTTGATATAACATACATGTGCTGGGTGAAATCAAGAGGCCAGACAGCATTAGTCCAAAAATAGACTCTGCAACGAGAGACCAAAAGAAATGCTGTGCCAGCTATGAGACAGCTAAACACAGTATTGTAAACATGTGCAGGTCATACAGTAGAGAAGATGACTCTATCCAATAGAGATGCATAATTAGCAACATTAAATCACTACTTTAAACACAAACACATGATTTTACCCATTCATATCTCTGGAAAACAGATTATAAGATAAAATAGTGTGTTCATTGCAGAAATACTCTGACAAAATTAGAAATATTCTGACAAGCTCAAACTGGTAGACAGGGCTAAGGTTACATTTTAGATAAGGTGGTTATAGAGTAGCACAGCTGTGTGTAAATGGATTACTGTAATTAATCAATCTGTGTTTTTTCCCCTGAATCATTTAAAAGTGTGGAAAATATTCACAACCGCATATGCTGTCACAGGACTAAGAAATCCTTAAGGGCTTTTCACACAAGAGGCACAATAATTTCACTTTCAATCACTGTCAGAAAGAGTATGTTTTCTACATTTGTAATACCTTTCCATTTTTGTAAGTTCAAGCACCTTTAGATTTTTATCCTCGCCTTCGTTCTTTTTGGGCAAAAGTAAACCAGTTAGTCATATCACTTTGGCAATATGTTGCCATTTTGCCTTGTGAAAGAATTCTAACCTCAAACTCTGTCAGATTTGCATCTCTTGTGCACAGTCCTCTTCATTTCACTCCACAGAGTTTCAATTGGATTTAAACCTGGACTCTGTCTTGGCCATTCCTAGGCTGTTCCTTTGTTGATTTGGACGTCTGTTTCAGGGTCACTGTAATGCTAAAAGGTGAAATTCCTCTTTTCAACAGAATTCCTTTTTAACAGAAGCCTTAAATTTTGTACCTGGCTTGACTGGTATTTGGATCTATTCATTATTCCCTCTACCCTGCTTAAAGCCCCAGTTCCAGCTGAAGAAACACAGCCCCAAGGCATGATGCTGCCTCCTTCATGCTTCAAAGATGGCATTGTTTTTGTGATGTTTGGTGTTACAACATATAAACCACATGATTTTTGGTAGATTGGAGGTATTTTTTTTATTTTTTTTTATTATTAATTTATTATTTATTTATTTATTATTATTATTATTAGTAGTAGTAGTAGTAGTAGTAGTATTTAAAAAAAAAGGCTTTTAAAAAAGGCTTCCATTTTGTCACCATTTCCCCACCCTAGCCTGTAGCCCAGACATATGAAGAATTCAGGAGATTAGTGTAGACAGTACTTGCCAGAAATTGCTTCAGTTTTTTAATGTTGCTGTACACCTCTTGGCAGCCATCCTGACCGCCATCCTGACCAGTTATCAATTTTAGACAGGCATCACTGCTGTGCTAAGCTTTTCCCCCTTGTTGATTATAGTCTTTACAGTGTTCCATGGGATTCCATGAGATCCCTTATCTGCTTTGTAAGCTCTTTGTAAGCCCCTGGCTTTTCTAGTTGAATGTTCCCAAGAAGATTTCAGGAAGATCCTTTAGGAACAGCTGTACGTTATGTGGAGTTAATCAGACACTTTATTTGATGGGTGTATGATAACTGGCTACCCCAGATAGCACTGGTGGCCATGTTTTGTCAAAGTTGTTTTTTTCCCACCAATTTTTGTTAGACTCTATCACATACCAATGCACCAGTCACATGGTATGGCTATAGCCTCACATGACTGATAAGAAAAATATGTTTCTGGGTGTTGCACTTTGTGTTAGTGTCCCCTGAATTGGGGTAGGCTCAAAGCACTTTTTTTTGCAATACCTCAAAAATTAATGCAAAAAATAATGAACTTTATTTGGTACGTTGCCCTCGAACAGTTGTATTACCATAGCTCATTATGGGTAATTTGAGGCATAGTGCCACCTAGTGAATAATGTTTCAAATTTTTTGTTGTAATTTACTAACCAATATCTTGTGGTGTAAGGGCACAAGGTCACTGCAACTGACATTTCATTTCAATGCATTTTTCACTTTATGGGGCAGTCATTGTATGCAGTTCTATGTGGTACATCCAGTTAGTACAAACCCTATAGGAAGTTGGGACACTTCCTATAAATGGCATAAAACTATAATTTATTAAATCACTTGAACTTTTATTTAACTGATAAATGTACAAAGAAAACCTTTTCAGTGTGTTCACTGGCAAAACGAATTCAATCAAAAAAAGTTGGGACAGAGGCAAAATAGAACTAAAAAAGTTACACCCATAACACTAGACGGTGCCACAATTAGCACTTTAACTGGTAACAGTATAAAAGAAACATCCACCAAGGGCTTAGTCTTTGCAAGCAAGGATGGGTTGTGGTTCACCACTTTGTGCCAAACTTCAAAGACAAGATTGCAAAGATTTTAGGTCTTTCACCATTTACAGTTCATAATATCATGAAAAGATTCAGGGAGTCAGGGGAAATCTCAGTGCATAAAGGCCAAAGGTGGAAGAATGCCCATGCCCATGCCCGCTGCTAAATGCCCATTAAGCTCTCAGGTGGTGTTGTTTGGGTAGTATTTCCAAATCATTAAAAGTCTATTTAAAAGAAAAGGTCATAAACATGCCTCTGTAAGAACTTTTTTTGGGTGTGTTGCAGGCATTAATTTCTTAATTAAGTTCCTCATTGAAAACATTGAAAATCTTTTCTTTATCCTTTGTCTGTTAAATAAAGCTTCAAGTGAATTAACAAATTACAATGGGGTTTGTATTTAACTTTAACTTTAATTCTGAACACTATCACAATTATAAAAGGGTGTGCACACTTATGCAAGCTTGGCTTTCTTTTTTCTGTTTACATCATGAATAGCTGCCATTTTAACAGGCAAATACAGACCTTTTTATACCCACTCCAATTTTACTGGCATGAAGCCACATCCTTTTATATGTAAGTAAATAATCTCTGGGGTTAAGGTTATTGAGTTAAAAGAAAATGTAACAATGTTTTGTTGAATGGAACAGACCTTTAGACTGTTCTGACTGAAGGACACATTTGAATTTTTTTCATGATGACTCAGTATCTAAAATGACTTCTTACCCCTTGACCTTTAGCTCTGAGGCCAATGACTTGGCCTTAAGATTGGCTTTGCAGTACACTGGCCACAAAGACATCATCACACTAGACAAGTAAGTAAATACTACCCTCCATCTCTGCCTGTTTTCTCTCTACATACGCAAAGAGTAACCAGGTTCATAGAAGTGCTGAGCTGTCAGCTTACTCATTAACTCTACCAAGTATTGTTTGTAATCTGCTGAACACAGAAAAGCTGTGTCAGCTATTAGTCATAATGATAAGCAATGGCAGTTTTATGTATTGTATCCAGGAACCACCCTGGCAGGCCATTAGTATTTATATGAAATATAACCTTGAAGCTAGGTTTTAAAATGTACCCAGGTGTGAAAAAGATATCATTAGATCATTATTAGCTGCTTGCTTTCAGCTTGTTCCACTTAAAATAAAATGATCAGAGTTATTTCATGACATGCATGACATGTTCACTGTGCTCTTCCTACAGTGCCTATCATGGTCATGTGTCATCTCTCATCGATATCAGTCCCTACAAGTTCCACCAGTTGGGAAAGTCTGAGAAAAACCAACATGTGCATGTGGTGAGTGCTGAAAAAACCCTCAAACCCGCACGTATGTCCACACCCACATACATTTGCCAACTCACTTATCTATACACCCTCAACAGACCTTTTGCTCTTTTCCTAATCTTGCATCACTCGGGTTCAATATACTGTTTACGACTGTTATTAGATTAAATTAAGGACGTGTTCCAGCTTTATAACTCAGCTCAATCAGAAGCAGGTAACCATGAATTAGTACCTGAATGTGGTTTATGCTGTTTCAGTAAAACACCTGTCTCCAGCAGGTTCACACTGAGATTTTAGTATTACAGTAAACTACAAATAGGAGCCAGGTTAAACTTAATGGCAGCTAACATTCACTTCCTAAATGAATTCTACTTGAACCTACTTGAACATGCTACACTTTTCTGAAATATTTTGTGTATTATGATTTCTTTATAACAATTACAAACTCTTTTTGATTTGTACTTGTTCATTGTTCATTTGCCTTCATTTCATGTACAATTTTATTTTTGTACATAAAGTGTTACATAAAAATATCCCTGAACTCAGTTTTCACAGGGGATGTCACTATATTTTAGTAGAAATGTCTTGAGGTATTGTGATATGCTTTGTTGTATTACATCATAAAGTATTTATGAAAAGCGAAGTGGACTTGAATGAAATTTCATATTCTTCTTTACTGTATTTTTCTTTTTCATTTATATTCCAGAATGTCCTACTGACAGTTTTAATCTATTTGAATAGAAAATGAAATAGCTCTCTGACTCGGACTGCTGCTTTCATTTAAAGGGGTGTTTATAAAATAGGTTATTGATGACTTCAAAAAGAAAATCCATAAACATGTCCATAAACCGTTGTTTTATTAGGCTCCAAGTCCAGACATTTATAGAGGGAAATACAGAGAAGACCACACAGACCCTGCTACTGCTTATGCAGATGAAGTTAAAGACATCATTGAAAAAGCTCATGCAAAGGAACATAAGGTATGGTCAACACTACATTACCTCCTGATTTAGGACAAATTAGTAACTGTTAATAATAAAGAAAAATGTGATCAGGTTCATTAAACTAATGGATTAAGGATTATTCCTAGATTCATTGAAAGTATATACCACTTGAATGGTCTTTCACATCCTCACATGGTGGTCTTCTAAGGTTTCTCCAGTTCTTTATCATTATTTCCCTTTCTCCACCTGTTTCTTTGTGCCTTTTTTCCAGGTTGATACAAAGCCTTAAGATCTCACTGATTTGCACATGATCAAATGGCCATTAATCATTTACTTACAGGGAAGTAAATGTCTGTTCCAACAGACAGACATATCTGATAAGTGAGATCCAGACTTCTCATGATGGAATGAAGACAGAGGTGAATGTGAATGGAGAAAAACAGATTGGGTGTTTATTACTGGATTTTGAAAGAAGTGCCCTATTTATATGATGACTTCTTTGAATGTCTTTTTCCTGCTCGTTTTGGTTCACTGCCTTCTTTGTACACCAGAAAGAAGGACACATTATTAGATGGGGTATGCAGACTCTTTAGACTTTTTGCAGTTGGGGTTTGGGGTCTTACATGGTCTTCTCTTGTGTAGATTGCTGCTTTCATTGCTGAGTCACTGCAGAGTTGCGGAGGGCAGGTCATTCCTCCAGTGGGCTACTTCCAGAAAGTGGCACAGTATGTACCAGCAGTCAAACAATTAGTGTGTTTTAATTAGCAAAGAAAAAATGTCTTACTGAATTCACTTCAGGTCAAATGCAAATTTTATTTTTTTTTATTGCTACTCCTGGCTGAGCTCTGCATTGCTGGCTATGTTATTGTTTTTGTCCTTTGGCCTTTTCTGTGCTGTCCATTTCTGTGCTGAGTGCATACTCAAGAAAAGGTCCACTCTGAAACATACATTATTTTCTATATTACAAATATTTTATATTGAAATATTTGGGGTGTGAATAGGCGACTCTGGTGATAATTTGTTGGTAAGTACAGTATTTTTATTAGTCCTGTAAGAGGTTGGCAGTTGTGTTGACTGACACAGTTGACACAGTGTGATACTATATGTGTATATATTTTTTAATAATAGAAACATAATTGATTACAGGCAGGTTTCATTTTTAGCTATAGAGCAAGACGTTATTTTCTCACTCACTATTTTCCAATGACATTCAATGTCTTATTAATGAGAAATCCAACATAGAATTAGTGGAGAGAGAAAAGGTTGACAGAGACTCAGTTCACTGAGTTAGTGATCTATTAGGTGAAAAGCATGATGGCACTGATAGCAGGATTAGCATGAAAGTTGAAGCTTTAGAGCGTGATGCATTTGGGAAGAGTGTACAGATGAGGAAGTGAGAGACCTGGAGAGATTAAAGGAATAAAGCTCTGCTGCGTTGGTCTCTTTAGGTAGAGATGAAGTGAGAGCTAATTCCCACTGACACCTCTGTCAGGAAGTAGCCGAATTGCATTGTGGGAAATGAAAGAAACTTTCAAAAGTGAACATAAGATTGACATGTTGATAAAAGTAATTTAAACTAAGAGTCAACTCAGTATTTCGGTGTATGTGTGTCCACCAATCCTTCTTTCCACAGACACGTGAGAAAGGCCGGGGGTGTCTTCATTGCTGATGAGGTTCAAGTCGGCTTTGGAAGGGTAGGCTCCCATTTCTGGGCTTTCCAGCTGCAA
Source organism: Leptodoras oyakawai (assembly GCA_024363135.1). Taxonomy (NCBI): domain Eukaryota; kingdom Metazoa; phylum Chordata; class Actinopteri; order Siluriformes; family Doradidae; genus Leptodoras; species Leptodoras oyakawai. Next base: position 9,992,828 of record JANCOA010000047.1, read on the forward strand.
GGGGAAGACTTTATACCTGACATTGTCACTATGGGCAAACCAATTGGGAACGGACATCCAATGTCCTGCGTGGTGACCACCAGAGAAGTGGCTGAAGGCTTCATGTCATCTGGAATGGAGTACTTTAACACAGTAAGAAGCCACAGCTACACTTTTAATCATTTTCACTGGTAGATGTTTAATCTTTTGGATAATGTTAACCTGATTGAAGAACCTGTCTATTTATGTATGCCTCAGTTTGGTGGCAATCCTGTATCCTGTGCGATTGGGTTAGCTGTACTGGATGTGATTGAAAAGGAGGATCTCCAAGGCAATGCCCTGCGAGTAGGGAGATACCTGATGGACTTACTGGAGAAACTGAAAGAGAGGCACCCTTTAGTGGGAGATGTCAGGTCTTTTTCATATTTTTTCCATATATATTCTTCATATTTACTTTTTTTTTATTTTTGATATCCATCTCAATAATTAACTGCTTAATTTTGAAACCTTCAGCAACTTAACCAATATACAGTAGCTATATGAAAACTAGTTTATCTCAATACCAAATTGAACTATGCATATTAATACTGTCTAGGTCATATAAATCAAAAGAGAATGTCACCCCTGAGTTGAAATATGGGGCAAAGGAATGCCATGCCTTAGACATGGCTACCTGTCAAATGTCAAAGAGAGAAAAATTAAAGCGGTGTGTTTTACAGAGGTCGCGGCCTTTTTGTTGGGGTGGAGCTGGTGAAAGATCGGCCTAAAAGAACCCCTGCAACAGCTGAAGCTCAGGATGTCATATACAGGTGAAAAGCTGTTTCCTGAACATCCTAAAGCAGAGATCTTCAATCTTATCCACAAAGGGTCGGTGTAGCCGCAGGTTTCTTTCTAACCAAGCCGGAGACATACCTGACTCTTCAGTTTTTCTCTCACTTCTCAGGTGTGGCTCCAGCAGGTCTGCTTGGTTGGAAATAAAAACCGGCAGCCACACTGGCCCTTTTTGCAGACAAGATTCCTAGCCACTGAACTAAAGACTTTATTTCTGTTCAAATCCACCAACCAAAAGTGATGTAGTACAGAAAAATGATCTCTGAATGGACGTTTTGACCCACCCACAGACTGAAGGATCAGCGTGTTTTATTAAGTGCAGATGGACCACATCGTAACGTCTTGAAGTTTAAACCACCTCTGTGCTTCTCCAGAGAGGATGCCGACTTGGCAGTTGAAAAAATTGAACAAATTCTAACAGGTAACAAATGTATATGTTATTGTTTTGGAGTTCACAACTGTATACTCCAGCTGAATGGTATTATGTTTTTACTTTAAGACCTTGAGAATGCTTTGGGCCTCCATATGTCGGACACTACAGACCCTTTAAATGCACAGAGCAAGCGCAAGGTAAGTTGGTGTCAAAGTTAAAGGAAAATCATTATTTGTAGCAGCACCACTATTGTCTAACTGCAGCATTTTCTAGAATTTGATGGAAAATAATGTAAAAAGTGATGTTCTTGACTGTCTATTAGAAGCACTATTAAAGTCATTGAATTGTTTTTGTATTTTCAATCATCCCCAGGAGCCAGCTGAAGAAAACGGCCATGGTATTCATTCAGGTGGCATCAGTGGCAACCATCACATCACTAAGACTAAGAAAAGAAGAAGAACATAACAAACCTTGTTCTTCTTTTAACATTATTTTATATAGCAGAGGTGTCCAAAGTCCAGTCCCAGGACAGAATCCAGCCTGTGGCTTCTCTCTTAAATAGTCTGATAGGTGACCTGCTGGCCAACACGTTGCAGTTTTTCCTTTTAACTTTACTGTGTTAACACAGGTAGCAAAATTTCAAGTGCATTTTTTCCTCTGACTAATTAGCAAATTAATTTACTGAATGATATTTCTGCTACAGACAAAAAGTGCAATGTTAACAGTGAGAAGGGCGGTTTCAAAAGAGTTGGAGAGATGAATAATTTTTCACAGAAAGCCATAGCAAAAGTGCTTGCCTCATATGTCAAGAGACTGGCAGTAATTAAGGAATTTAATATCATGAGACATTAGAAACCTAATCATGAGCAAACATTCAAAGGATGAATATTAAACCTTTCTTAACGTTTAACGTTTAATCATTTATCCTAAAAAAGAAGCAGGAATTTATGATTGTAGGATACAACTCAGGTTATACCATGCCACTAAAATTAAAAGCACTATACAGGAGCTTTAAAATAGAATTTTGGTGGCCAGCTGTAGAATATTTTTATGAGGTGTAATCTTTGAAACAAGACACCCCTCTTCTGTATTAATTATAGTTTAAAATGATATAGGAAACTTATGGATCAAGAGCAGACTTTTTGTATTAATTTCTGTGTTTTAATGGATTTATAATATGGAAAGGTGTAAATGGAAAGGTGACGCCATTTTAGATATAACTGCTCAAAAAAATTGGTGCTAACTATTTATAATATGTAATGATGCCATATGAAAAGGTAACCTCAGGTGGAAATGAGATTAACCATTTAAATGGTTTTCAATCATTTACAGTCTTCTAAGTTCAAGAATATCTTATATTAAAATTATCTTAAAATCTTAAAACGGGTCATGTAAAGAATCTGTTTCCTACATCAGCATCAGGCAGTAATGAAGGACTGAATGTGTAGTTTTTCTGTTCTTAACATTTATTTCTAAAAGAAAAAAAAACAGGAAAAAAGTGAAGACAAAGTGCTAAACTGCAAGCTAATCAGATGTGCAAAGTGCACATTGTTCTTTACCATGCAAACATTACACTGGTGTATTAAGCAAGCGTGCTCGCTGAATGCAGCCGCTGGTGCGTGACATGAATACACACTGAAGTGAGTGCACTCAGCCACTTTCAGCATGACCTCATATGATCAGAACAGCTTGTGAAACACTGGCCTGTCCAGCTGCAATAGATTGGAAAAAGACCTTAAAATGTCCTGCATCAAGGCCAGTCCTAGAAAAACAAGTTGAATGACCACAAAATATTAGTTTAAAAAAAGCACACACACATATGTACTGTATGTATGCATGAAAAAATCAGAACATTTTTTCACCCGTAATGTGACCTATAATCTGTGCAATTCAATTATAATTGAATAAAAAATGAAGAAACTAATGTGTTCATTAATGGCTGCATACCTGTGCACACCGTCTTATAATTGGGGATGTGGCTGTGTTCAGAATTACCCAATCACATTCAAACTAATGTGAAATAGTAGTCAGTACACACCTGCCATTCATTAACATGACTCTGATTAACCCCATATAAAGTTCAGCTGTTCTAGTAGGATTTTCCTGGCATTTACTTAGTTGCATCTTACAGCAAAAGCCATGGTCCATAAAAAAGTTTACAAAGTATCAAAGGGATCAAAGATTGTCATCAACAAGTGGTTAATATATGGCACAGTAGTGACATTACCAAGAACTGGATGTCCCTCTGAGAGTGATGAAAACACAAGAAGAAAACTGGAGCCTGCCAAGAGGCCTACAGCAACATTAAAGGAGCTGCAGGAATTTGTGGCAAGTACTGGTTGTGTACTACATCTGACAACAATCTCCTGTATGTCTGGGCTGTGGGGTAGGGTGGCAAGATGGAAGACATTTCTTCTACAACATCTAAGCCTGGCTACATTTTGCAAAAATTGACATCAATCTGCAAAGTAGAATTTTCTGGGCATTATTCCAAAAAGGTATGTTTGCCATAGTAACAACATTGTGCATCACCAAAAACACACCATACCCACAATGAAGCATGGTGGTGGCAGCATTATGCACTGGGGCTGTTTTTCTTCAGATGGAACTGGGGAGTTAAAAGAAGACTGCACCTAGATGACACACAAGACTTTTGGGATAATATTCTGTGGACTGATGAGTCAAAGGTGGAACTTTTTGGAAGATATGGCCCCTGTTACATCTGGCATAAATCAGCACTGCATTCCAACATAAGAACATCATACCAACAGACAAATATGATGGTACTAGTTTGATGAATGACTTGTAATAACTGATGGAAACATGAATTCTGCTCTCCATCAGAAAATCCAGAAGGAGAATACCTGCCCTTCACTTTATAACCTAAAGCTCAAGCACAGTTGGGGTATACAGCAGGACTACACACTCCATGTCTGAATGGCAAAATAGAAAGAAAACTACAGTTTGAAGTGTATGAGTCAAAGTCCTGTCTTGAATCCCATTGAAATGCTGTGGAAAGACCTTAAACAGGCAGTACATGCTCGAAAACCCTTCAGTGTAGCCAAATTAAAACAATTCTGTGGGTCAAAATGCCTCTAGCAACTAATCGCAACTAATCGCAAACCTTTGATTACAAGGGGTGGTACAACCAGTTATTTAGGTTTACAGGGGCAATTACTTTTTCAAATGGGTGATATACA
>JANCOA010000047.1:10051378-10062930 GCA_024363135.1 Leptodoras oyakawai
CAGGAGTTAATCAGCGTGCAGAATCAGGACGGGTCGGCTGGTATAAATGTACTAGATGGGCTTAGCCACAAATACAGTTATGGAGTGGTGGATTATTTGCTCTGTCATCCTCCACAAGGTATCTGTGTGGTATTCTGTATGAGTGTGTGCGTAATAGTTTGTCCTATATGATTTTTTATCCTGCTATTGATGAGACCATGTGATATTATGCATTGTTTAAGCTAAATAGTCAAGTCACTGTCAAGCTATTAATAAAGAAGTTTTTTTCCTATCCAATACCAGCCATTACTGTTTAATAGTTCTATAACACAAAACATGTGCAATCTAAGTGCTAAAAACAAGAAGAGAAAGAAAAAGAGGAATCAATGACTCACTGGTATATGCACCGATGGATTCTGCGTCTCCTTTCACAAAGCAGCCTGGTACACTTGCTGACACATTTAATGTGTAGTTAGTACCAGGCCTTAGCGAGGGCAGTGTTGTCGTTGTGGAACCGTTGTGTTTATATACCATATTGTCTATAGCAATTTCATAGCTGTATTTAGGACTATTGATATCAGGTGAAACCCATTGTATAGTTATATTGTGAGTAGCATTGTTTGAAGAAGTAATGTCCTTCACTTTAGAAGGCTCTGTAAAATTAGATACACACGCAGACAAGGTAGTAATGCTTAATGCGTTTTATTCTAATAAAGAAATGCCATATTTTGTGTAAATGCTATATATTGTGTCTTCATATCAGCATCATTTATGGATCAATTTCTTTCATTAGTAAATACGATTCAGAATATGATCTATAAACATAAGTCTTGTGACCTTATGTATCTTATTAATAATATGAGTATTTGTATATATTGTTTTCTTGCTAATAAGTACATACAAATTGCATATGATTGATATTAATCATGTTTAATAAGGGAAACTGCATTACTCACTGGTGCAAGCATCTGCATAGCCTGGATCTCCGAAAATGGTTTCATTGACCACAGCTTTAACTATGAAATTGTACATTTGTCCTGGCTGTAGACTAGTTATTTGGCAATTCTCACAATTCTTGCAAGTCGTATTTAAATTTCCTTGCACAGCATTCACTAAGTAGGCTACATCACTTCCCCTTGATGGTTTCCAGCTGAGGCTAATTACCGTTGTGTCGACACCCACTATGCTGAGATTTACTATCTCCTCTGGCACTGAGAGAAAGATTGAAAAAGAAATAATAAAACAACATGCGCATGAGGTTCTTACAAAAAAATATGAAAGCTTGGAAAACAAATTCATTACTTGACAATGCTAGTTATTTCAATACAAAGATTATTATCTGTACCAATGTTTTAGAAATAAACAATGGCATGAATTTACCGAAACATATAAAATTTGTAAAACATTTCACATTTAACATTTGAGATACTACATGCTGTTCGTGCAGGCAGCGTATTCCTAAAACTACCACTGCACTGAATCACCTCTATCTGTATGGTACATCACAGGCCCAAATACTACAATAAAATACTCATTTTAAATCTCTGGCAGTGAATGGTGGATGTCTCCATTTAATACTCACATGTGTAGAAGGAGATATTCTGAGCATTGAGGTTCCGGTCACACTTCACAGGGATGACCTGCACTCTGTACAATGTTCCAGGCTCCAGATCTTCAAACTGGTAACTTGTTTCATTTGTACCATTTTGTATTTCATTCCCATTGATCTCTACTCTGTACCGAGAAATATTTTTGCCTGCCTCACTCCAACTCAGATTACCTCCACTTTTTGTCACGTTGCTGATTTCTACATCACCATAGAATTTATCTGAAGAAAATGGGCACAACGTGACAAATGAAGGCTTGTTTGAGTGTGAATGCAATGAACATTTTTTAAAAAGAAATGCAGAATTTTCAATTATATACCAAAAACATTTCACTACTCTACACGAAGATGAAGGCAGACTTTAATGAAAAAATTCTGTTGAAAGAAATTAGACAAAGAAATCTGGTTTTACATGTTTCCCAAGATATCCCAGCTATCATGCTCCCTATAAAATAAACCAAACTTACTCATGTGGTGTACATGGCTGCAGTCTTAATAAAGAAAATAAAGAGGAATATGTAACTTATGTGACTTATGTAACTTGTGTTTTCTTAGGAGTATTGGATCCAATTTTTTAAAACAAACTTTATCCAAAGCATTAATATAATATAATATAATATAATATAATATAATATAGGCGACATGGTGGCTCGGTGGGTAGCACTGTCGCCTCACAGCAAGAAGGTCCCGGGGAGGTCTGGGTCCTTTCTGTGTGGAGTCTGCATGTCCTCCCCTTGTCCGCATGGGTTTACTCTGGGTACTCCCTAGTGTGTGCATGAGTGTGTGCCCTATGATAGATTGGCGCCCTGTCTAGGGTTGTTCCTGCCTTGCGCCCTAAGCTTCTGGCTGGGCACCGGCTCTCCCATGACCCTGAAATAGGAATAAGCGGCCGAGAATGAATGAATGATAATATAATATTCATTCATTCATTTTCTTGGCCGCTTATTCCTATTTCAGGGTAACGGGAGAGCCCAGCCAGAAGCTTAGGGCACAAGGCAGGAACAACCCTAGACAGGGCGCCAATCCATCGTAGGGCACACACACTCACACACTCGCGCACACTAGGGCTACTTTAGAGATGCCAATCAACCTAACGTGCATGTCTTTGGACTGTGGGAGGAAACCGGAGTACCCGGGGTTGTGCTATGAGAGTGTAAATTACGGTGCTACAAAGTTATTTTGCCCCTCCCCAATTTCTGCAGTTTTTCCAAAATTTATGACATTAACAGTTTTCAGATCATCCTGACAACCAGTTGTCTAATAACATGCCATTATAATAGCTCCCCCAGATGGCACTCTAATACCTCTGTGGTGAGTTATGCCATTATTTATGATGCAAGAAAACAGAAAACCTTTTGACTGGCTACTGTCAACTTTTCCTTGACAGATAGGAAAGAAGCAGTCAGAATTATAAGGGATATCCTCTCAGGGATTGAAAAAATACCGCATTTTGCTGTTGAAGCCACCTCACCACGACCAGGGAACTAAAACCAGTGAATTCAGGGAAAGATTCCTAAAAAAAAACCTCCTAAGTGTATTAGTTAAGGGAGATGCAGAAAAGCCTGATTGGACTAAGTGAAAATTTAAGAAGGTAACAGGATAAGGTTATAAAAAAGCATGTTCCTCACTGCAACACATCCAGTTGCCAAATAACTACGTCCTTGCTCTTTTATTCGTCACTTTAATGTGGTTTAAGTGAATTCACCTACTGTTAACATCTTGCCCAGAAGTATTAGGCTAACTGTATGAAAGATCTACAGAGATATAATGCTGATAAACATAAACATTATTGCATGTGCTTCATACGTGCTTTATAGCTGACATTTTATCCTGACATCTCATGTTGCTGTTTTTAACGTGAGGCAAATTTCAGTTAACTGTCATCCAATGAAGTTATTTATTGTTGTTTACTTTTGTTTTTATATATAATAAAATGTCATACATTACTAAAACTAAAAGATGGCTGGGCAGGAAGCGTCTTGATCTAGCCCGCTCTTGTCTCCTAGAATCTTAAGGCTATGCCTGTAAATATTGATTTTAACTGATTAATCGGTTGTGTCCTGAAAGTAGGATCAAGGATTTAAGGAGGCATCAATTAGAGTTATAGAATGCCCCCTCAGGCTTGTATTGCATCACACTACAAAAAAAAGTGTAGTTAGTCCACTTCAGTAAGAATTAAAATGCCCAGTGCAGCATGATGACTTCCAAAGCCTACTTTTGAAAAATGTCACCACTGGCCATTTCATATTTCACAAATTCCAACTCCCAAATCTACACACAATACATAGTCTGAGAGGGGTATTAGACATGCAATGTACAAATAATCCATATTTGTACAAAAAAAAAACACAATTGGTGGAGCTGTTAACAACAATGTGACCCGACTACATACCGGTTTTTGTAAGAAGTACGAAGCCAAATTATGCAAAATCTTCATCTTAAGAGTAGCTAGTAAGTTAAGTTGTCACACGAATGTAGTGGAGAAGAAAGTACAATATTTCCGTCTGAAATGTAGTGGAGTGGAAGTGTAAAGTTGAATAAAATACTTAACTAAAGTACAGGTAACTTAAAACTATACTTAAATACAGTAGTCTAGTAAACGCACTTAGATACTTTCTACCACTTCTCTAATTATAACATTTCAAATCAAGAGTCAATAGTTTCTTAATATATCACAAAACGTTACCTTACTCTAAGCATCTAAGTGAACCCAGATTTGTGTAAAAGAATTCCATGCATATAAATATCATATATTAGAGTCAAACTGAAAATTCCTTACTAAACTGAAAAGTCCTTACCATCATAGCAGATGTAGGGCAGGGATTCATTGCACTGCTTTTCTTGCCACATGCCAAAGCTGAGCAAGGCCACACAGGAATCCTCAATATATTCAAGCTCTACATAATCACTGATGGTACTTGTAGATGCAATCATTGTAGGAGTTGGGCTTGTAATAAAATATGATGTGGTGAACACGGTTGTGGATTCTATAATGGAAGTTTCGTTATTCTCAGATGAATTCATACAGGCACAAAGCATTGCCAAGCCTGGACACCACATAATCCCAGACTCTGCATCGTTATTATTCATCATGGACTCATTGTCCCCAGATGAATTTAGACAATTACAAAGTTTTGCAAAAGCAGGACACTGCATCACCTCTGTCTTTGTATCATTAGTTGCTGGTGGTGGTGGACATGTGGGCTGTGGCTCTGGCTTTTTCTTTAGAACAGGATGGCCAGGATACCAGTTCTGGTAGAGGACAGGCTCACCGTTGGCCCATCGTGACCAAACTTTTGTACCATTAATTTTGCGCAGACCAATCCAATAGTCTGAGGTAAGGTTCAAACCGAGAACCTCAGCATTTGATGGGGTGATGGTGGTTAAGTCTTTATAACAGGCCTGACAGTGAAGTCTGGCATTGTCCCATGTTTCTGAATTAGGTTGGCAAAAATAGTCCCTCTCTGCACATAAAATGGAGCCTGCTAAAGAGACATAGACATGAAGAGACAAAAAATCATGACAGAGTTTTCAACCCCTGGCAAAACTTATGGAATCACTATGTTCACCCAGCTTTTGTACTTTTGTACAGCAAATAAACAAATCACAGATATGAACAAAAAATGTTTTGTTTAATAGCTGAACATTCTGGCTTTGTGTAACATTCCTCAAACAAATTCAATTTAAGCATTGGTACATTATTTCCAAATCAAGTAGAGGAAAAAATGATGGAATCACTCAATGTTGAGGAAAGAATTGTGGATTCATCTTGTAATTTGCATTTCAAAAACAAATACTGACACAAGTCTATAAGTGCGAATTAGTTTGAGAGTGTGTACAGACAGCTGCTGGACCTGGCTAACTGAAAGCAAATCCGACACACAGTAGGGCAACAGATGTCGGTTCTTCCCAGTTAGCTGTGTCTAAAATTTGGTACAACTATAAACAAAGTATGAATGTTATAAGAAACAAAATTGTGAAAACCTACAAGTAGACCAAGGAAGATGGCAAAGCATCAGGATTGAAAACTCAGCAATATGCTTGGAGAAAAACAAAACAATGTACAACAAAACAAATGAAAACAAATGGCTGAAAACAGGAGTCAATGTTTGCAACAAAAATGGAGGAAATGGGGGAGTGAAATGAGATACCAAAAAAAAAAACAGCATTACTATCTAAAGAGAAGAAAAGAGAAGCAATCCCGGAATGTGCATGACTGGATCAAAGTAATATTCAGTGATGCATCGCAAAACTGCATCGGCTAAAGAGATGATGCTGAAATTTTGGTCTGGTGATCTGAAATTTGTCTGGTTTAATGAATTTCCTGCCTTGAAGAAAACAATCAAATTTCCCCACTCATTTATGGTATGTTGCTGCATGTCAGGTAAAGGCCCAGGGGAGATGGCAATCATTACCCTGCTGCCACAGAGTAAAGAGTCTTAAAGCTTTTCTTCAGGAAGGGCATATCAACTCCGTGACATGCCTAGCAGTCCAGATTTCAATCCAATTGAAACTTTTGGTGGAAATGTAAAAATCTAGTCTATAAAAAGGCTCCATCCTAAAAAGCCTTTTGAGCCTTTAACTTATTAGCTATTAAAGAAAGTTGGAAGCAACTTTGGAGAACATTCAGGCCAATATAAAAGCTGAGCAGCAACAAAATACTAATTGTGATTTTTTTTTTGTTGATAATGCCATAGTTTCATTTTTCAACTTGAACTGGAACTCATTTTTAATCAATTGAAATAATTATTTATTATGATTTCTTTTAGGTATGTAGCACAAAAAAAGAATGTCAGCTGTTAAACAAAAATCGATTTCTTTAATATTTATGATTTGTTTATTCATTACTTAGCAAAAAGGAGTCAGTCTACTTCTGTTTGAAATAAATGATATCTCTTTCATGAGCCCACTTTCATTCTGATGTTAAAGTCTGTGGGTTTGACCGAAGGGTGTTAAGGAGAATACACATAACTGAACTGTGCATAACTGGAGGTGACGCATGCTAATGGTATATTTATGTCACATCATCAGCCATGGCAGTAAGCATCATGAGACATTCCAAGGTTGAGGGAAATTGTAATATTATTGAACATGCCCATGCTTAGGTTAGGCTACAATGGCCTAATTCAGGGGATTTCATTCTCTCACTCATTTTAAAATACAATAACGGCTTCAAATTATGACTGAGTACTTAACATACTCAATTCCAGCCACATCTTTTTAAAAATAATCACCCTGTACCTCTGAGGCAACATAGTACAGTGGAATTTAAGTAAACCCTGGCAAACATGCCAAATCCAAAGACAACAGTACTACAACTCTACACATATTTACACATTTCTATCCTGTGACACTGCAAGACCTTAGAATTCTTAGAAAAGTAATCATGTGACTTTATGGCTTTACTTCTTGTTCTTCGGGGTCTTTTATGCACTAGTCTCAGACTGTGAGGGGATAGTTACACATAAACTCAGCCCATAGTCTAATTTTCCTAATAAGTGACTATTTTGTCTGAAATAGTACTGCAAATTCTTCAGCTTTATTATAGCTGCATTTTTTTTGTAATCCACATACAATGACACTGAGAATCCAATTACAGTACTTCTTTCATGCTTAATGTTTGCTTTAATGTTTGTTAGCTTTTTCACTGCAGCTACATGTGTTCAATGTTGCAGAGCATAATATTGCACATATCTGCACCTTGCCATCTGTCCTTATATCTCATACATATATCTGTTATATATAAATTATATATATTCATATTCTACTTCTATGTAAATCTGTCTATATAAATTCTGCTTTATGTTCCTGGACAGTCATAAAAAGGCACTTTACTGCACCCATTCCTGCATCTGGTTGCGTGCAACCAATAAAAATTTGGATTGAATTTGCTTTTTGCTGCATTTACTACTGCCACTTCATAAATGTTATTCTTCCGAGAACCCAATGTAGAACACGGGCCTACAGTTTGTCTTTCATAATCCACAATTAGTTTTTCTGTTTTTTCTTTTTTTATGGTTCACATTTCATCAGGAATCACATGAGATAAGACGCAAATGCACAAAATTACCATTAAAGTACCTTAGAAGTACTGTCCACATAACGCACAACACAGAATACTGCAAAAGAGGCTTTTTAATTTAGCTACATAAGAGTACAGCTATAAGCCTAAACATATTGAATAAATGAAATTAACAGTAAATGACTAACACATGGAAATACTTAAGATTAGTCAAGCAGGTTCATGCAAATGACAAAGTATTCCAGGAAGTGTAATACAGAAATTTCTTAGAATCGTTCAATAGTTTATGGTAAACGAGTTCCACAGTCACATTAATTTTATAAGGCAAGTTAATCAGTAATTTGCTTTTATATTATTTGCTTTATTTATATACTTGAAAGTTACAACTTACCAACTAACAACAAAGATCCCAGCAATAACATCTTACAAAGTGGATGAAAATGAAGAAATCTCTTGATAGATGACTGTCACAGCTCCAGGAAAATAAAAATCGATAAAGGTTATAAGCACTGTAAGGAACTGTAGGGAAACAAGAAAGCAGCTATCATGGACCAGGAGCACATATGAAGATCACACACCTACCTCAATTTAAGCTCAGCTTGAACCTCATCTGGTAAAACATCCTATTTGTACGAGGTTGTTGAGTTTATGGCTGAGAGATAAAAGCACCGGGAAATAGGTCTCAGAATATTTGCATTTAGCTGAGGACCGATGCCAGTAAAGGCAGCTTTACATATTAGAAACAAGAATGGCCACAACGTTCTTTTTATTTTTTATTTTTTAAATTTACTTTCTTCATAGCAAAAATAAACAAACCGACAAACATGAACTGCTGTAAAGATTTGTATATGTAGACATAAATGCGGGTTAACTTCTTACATGTAACTTGTAGTTGTTAACAACAAACAAACAAAGAAGGAAGTGTGCTTACAGCAAAAAAGCCCTTACTTCATAAACATAAGAATAAAGAAAAAGGTCTGTCATGTAAAAAAAATATCTGGAATGGCTGAAGTAAATAGAAAAATAGAAGGACATGAAGAAAATACTGTTCAACATCTGGATATTTTTTTATTTAAATTTTTTTTAAAAAAGACTGACCTGAGAGCTGACAACAATTAGTACATGATCACCTAAAGCAAAGTATCAGTGTTAAATGTTGCCCCATTAATCCAATTGTAATTAACTTTATACAAAGAAAATTAGTTTTAACAAAATATATTCAAATAAAGCACATCATAAAGCACTAACATTGACTCTAAGAAAGCTTCTTGTACATACAAATGGGTGACAAATTAAATGGAAAAAACTGCATAAGGCATTTTAGTGGCACTAGAGTCCATCTGTCCCTTTAGAGTGAAGGGTCACTGCGCATCAATGCCACAATCCAAGACAGACCTAGTTGTTTTGGGAAAATGGTGCTGCATTGCTCCAGTACGTTTCCAGAGACTAGTGGAATCTACCCCAACATGCATTCAAGCTGTTCAGGAGGGTTGTTTATTCCTTTAATTTCTCACCCATCTTTAAGGCAGTGAATACGCTGAATAGAAAAAGGATAAGAAAGGCTTGCACAGAACAGGACAATACAAAAAAGGGATCGTTTTCAGTCAGTGTCCGTCTTCTCGTCTTTCTGAAGCAGCCTTTTCCCAGGGCTTGGCTGGCAAGGGTCCTTACCACTCTTTTTCAAGATCTTCAAGGCACTGCAAGAACAGAAATGGTAGAGCTCAGATCTGAAGATCTCATGTCAGCTGGTTAGAATCTTTCTGAACAATGTAAAAGAGCGTTTACCATTTCTGTCTGTATTTGTCCTTATCTGCAGCAGGAATGAGGTCCATTAACTCCAAACTGTCATTAATCGTTTTTAACATATTGAATCTCTCTTTCCCACGAACCTAGGGTCAAAGATGAAAGTGGACACGTTATGAACAATTCACCTCTTCAGGTTTTGTGCATATACAGTTGGGTCTCTGGAGTGCCTACCAGTCCACAAACTTGAAACATGAAAACTCAGGCAGTTCTTTATATGCTATAAGCTATAACCACACTGTTTCAGAATCTGCATCATTAGCTACACCGATCAGCCTTAACATTAAACCACCTGTCTAATATTGTGTAGGTCCCCTTTATGCTGCCAAAACTGCAATCATAGCCATAATTTGGCTCTCGTCAAAGCTGCCCAGTTCCTTATGCTTGTCCATTTTTCTCATGTCCAACACATTGACTTTAATAAACCTTACCCATTGACAGGTGTCATTGTAACGAGATAATCAATGTTACTCACGTCACCCGTCAGTGGGTTTAAAGTTATGCCTGATTGGTGTACATCACAAAGAATACCGCCCCCCCATGTGAATTCCTCCACCTACTGTGTGGATATCCCCAACCCATTTTTGCACCAGCATTAAATTAAGGAAAATGCATGGAAAATGTGCTGCTGTCGTTGTTGTGCAGACCAACACACATCACTAAGTTGACTCCTGGCCTCAGAGGACAGAAGAGTTGAGTGGATAAAGTTTATTTTTGATGGCAACATCCCCAGAACCATTCATGCTCATGTGAGCCAAAAACTTTGTGCCAACTGCTTTTACAACCTGGGTCAAGACAATTCAGGAATAAAAAAAGTGTTTTTTTATGATTACTTATAAAATTCATGTACTTAAAATGCAAGTAATTCAGTTAATGCAAGCCTAAACACACTCCTCGATAATCTGGCAGCTACTTTAGCCTAACTATCAAGATTCAAACTAAGTGGAGACAAAACATTTTTGTACTCCACACAGATCAGAAACCCGAGTATTTGGAAAGTGCTGTTTTAGACAGGCTGAGAAGACGGCTGTGGTATTTGATCCATGTGGTATTTTGATCACAAAATGTCACAGACATTTCATTGAGACCCCAGGGGACTGTATGACTTTCACCACCAGGTCAATTGTAAATATATGCCATATTGGTAAGAAACAAGATTATAAATTAGAGTGCTTGTGCAAGTTCTCCACTCACTTGCAAAGTAAAGATTTCCTCCTCAGAACTGGAGTCGATCTTGATCTTTTTACTTGAGTCAGCATTAGCAGAGACCTGAGCCTCTACAATGAAAGGAGAGAAAATGCATAAAAAAGCAATTCAGTGTAAAGTACTAATGTACTCAAACTAAATCTGCAGGGGCTGATCTGTGGTAGACAAAATCAGTAGCCCAGGACAAGTAAAATTATGTTTTTTTTTAAGCATAAGGAGTAGAGTAAGGAGGCAAAACTACTACTTATTGACTTCTGAAAATAAGTTCATGTGGCATGTATGCTTGGTCCAAACAAAACATGCTGTGCAGACTTAATGTATCATAAATTTAAAATGGAAAACCATGATCAGGAAAAAAGCAATATCTCATAAGTCAGGTTCAGAGGTCAGCTCAAGCACATCTATAAAAAGCCCTAATCATATGCACTGTTCACTTCCCAACCATTCCCACCTTCACTGGCACTTACTTCTCTTAATTCCTGATTCTGTCTTCAATGTTTTTTTGTTCAGATTTTCCTCTTCAGACTTGCGGTCACGGCCGGGGCATGCGCACACGCGGACCTCGAAACAGCATCGACCTAAAACCTGCCCACTGACAGGAAACATTGTACATTTATTTGTGGTTAATTTACTAGTCCAAACAAACAGGAAATGGAGGAAAATCCAATGAAGGAGTAAAACAGGACTCACTCGTGTGTTTCAAGAGTCATTATGGTAAGAATGGGCCTGCGGTTCATGCCTCCCATACAGCTGCTGTTGCACATGAAGTTCAGCAAGACAGTGGTTCCCTCTGAACCCAGCTGCAAGCAGAGAGAAACAAAGAGGCAAAGAAATGAAGGAACTGAGAGCTTTATCTATCTGCCATTAAAAAATGCACTTCAGGAAACTATAGCTGCACTGCATCCAAGGTAATTATATTACACAAATATATATATA
>JANCOA010000047.1:10337436-10348463 GCA_024363135.1 Leptodoras oyakawai
CTCCACTATCCCCATCTGCACTCCTCCACTATCTCACTCCTCCACTATCCCCATCTGCACTCCTCCACTATCTCACTCCTCCACTATCTCACTCCTCCACTATCCCCATCCGCACTCCTCCACTATCCCCCTCTCCACTCCTCCACTATCTCCCACTCACTCCTGCAGTATCCACCTCTCCACTATCCCCCTCTCATGCCTCTACACTCCCCCCTCACACTTCTGCTATCCATGTCTCCACACCTCCATTATCCCCTTCTCCACTCCTCCACTATACCCCCCTCCCACCCCCCACCCTCAACCATTTAGCAAGCTCATGTCAGTAGCATTCAAAGTCAACGAGGAAACAAAAATATTTAAAAACAAAGGAAACAGGGATGAGTATCTAAAACATCAGAGGAAAGGCTAACACACACACACACACACACACACACACACACACACACACACACACACATACACACATGCACTTTAATTTTTGGAGCTTGCAGTCCTCTTCCTTCTCTCTCTCTCTGTCAGTTTCTCTCTCCCACATGCTGGCCACCTGTCAGTCGTCAAGGGACAAGTTCAAACAGACGCTGCTGCACCTGTCTGCCTTATTTTTCCTCTCTCTTCTTGCATCTTGTTCTCTCTCTCTATCTCTCTCTCTCTCATACACACACCTGCCATTCTTGCCTCTGATCCTATCACACAATCTCTCTCTCTCTCTCTCTCTCTCTCTCTCTCTCAGCCCTGCACCCATCCCCCTCTCTTCAATCCCCTCCGGTGCCTGGGTCATGTGTCACACCGAGCCCCTGAGGTCACAGCCTGGCTTTGACCTCTAACACAGTCACTTAAGAGGTTTGATCAAGTTTAACTGCTGTCTCACACACACACACACACACACACACACACACACACACACACACACACACACACACACACACACACGCCACAGTGAAGTCAGTCAGCCACGCCCCCACCTCTGAATGGCCAATCAATTACCAAGCCATGCAAAAAGTAAACAGAACACAAAGGGGTTAGAGGTCAGCTTCCTCAACTCAAGACAACACCACTAAAGAGCACTCCACGGGCACTCAGGGGTTTACTGTGCTTTGAGACACTGCTTTTCCACTGCATATTGAAAACCATGATCTGGTCCAGACAGGATTAATAATTAAGAGATGACTGCAATGGCTGAAAATGACTGATCAACTGTAAAAATATCTGAATAAATTCATTAAATTACTGGTTTCAAAGCACTGGTGAGAAAAATATTACAAAATCGATATTGTAAAAATGTCACACTGTATGTGTGTGCCATAAGTATGTGGACACTTGTCCATCATACCCATTCCCCAAACTGCTGCCACAAAGTTTGTTGTATAGCATGTCTTTGTATACTGTAAATTTAGTTTCCCTTCACTGGAACGAAGATGTCCAAACATGTTCCAGCATGACAGGCACCATGTGCACAAAGCAAAGTCCACAAAGACAGGACTTCCCAAGGCTGGAAAAACAGCGTTCTGCACAGAGCCCTAACCTCAATCCCAGTAAAAACACCTTTCGGGATGAACTGGACCTCTAATGGGCAGATCCCTACAGCCACACTCCAAAATGAGAAGTGAAATGAGATGTTCAGAAAGTATATGTGCGTGTGATTGTCAGGTGTATATGTACTTTTGGTTACACAGGGCGACCTAGTACACTAAAACAGCACACAATGTCATTATAAAATTTATAGAAATTTTATGTAATAACTAATATGCTTAAACAAAACTTAAACAATTCTGTGGATCAGTGTTACATGTTGTGTGGCATGGTATATGTAAATGTAAATTATTTCTATTTTGTTTGGTTTAGTACCAAAAATCAGACTAGAGCCTTTGTTCCTGTGGTTTCTGTTGTCAATGCGCACACACGCACACACACACACACACACACACACACACACACACACACACACACACACACACACACTCACACACACAGGTAAAACCTCATTAATTCCAGTGGTACTGTGACAAAACACCCCGACCCCGATGGCTTCATCTTAATCTAACCTAATCTTAACACGTGTTCTCCTTGGAAAAGCAACCTTGAAGATAAACACATGCAAAGTAGAAAAGAGCCAACCTTAAAACATAATTCTTAATTTCACCGGACTTTAGTGAATCCTGTTTCAATTACAAGCTGACCGATAATAAAACTTGGCTTTGTCTTCCTTTCGCAGCTATGCGAAAGTGAAAACACAAGAGCCGCCTTATCTGAGGTTTAAATCACCGCTAACAAAAACAAACAAGTCCTTCTCAGTGGGGGAGAAACGTTCGGCGAGCAGAGCGCTGCAAAGCACGGCCGGCCTACGAAATGTTTCAAGAGCAGCATTTATAAGGTGCACGGAGAGCAATGTGCCTTCCAGACAGGCTGATGGTGAAGGATTTGTTTTCGACCTGTGCGAGCGAGTACTTGGGAGTTCACCGGGTTCCACGAGCTGCGAAAGAAGGTGATAAAACTAGTTTATCAACATTGCACTTCACTGTGATTCGGGGACGGAAAAATAACACTGCCTCATATCCTCACCTAGCAGACAAACAGAGACAGAGTACAAGAGGGATAAAGAGCTCAGGGACTGCCGAACCCAAACGGCACCACGGTCCCTTCAGACCACCTGCGAGTTAGGGTTTAGTCCGCCTAACGTGCTGTTGGGCTAAGAGTCGCATTTTGAAAAAATAAGCTGTCAAAATCTACCATTAGATTTCTTCTAATCTACTGTTAGATATGCTCACAAGCTTAAGTGATGATATGAGGAACTGGATTTAGGAGATGTTTTTCAAATTTCTTATTTACAACTCTATATAGTAGATTCTATTTTGTTCAAAATACACTAGAGAGGTGCATTTCCTGAAGAAAATGCGAGTGTGGTTGCAGCCATACAGTGACATTATAGTCTGTAAGGACATAGTTTGGGGCGGAAAGTGCCAATACTTTTGCTAAGACTCATGATTGTGTGCGTAAGTGCGTAGTTTTGGGGGTGCCAATTTATTAGCTCAAACACAGGACTGTGTGTGTGTGTCAGCATATAATAGCTGGGAGGGTAAATACTTTTGATCAGACTGGTCATAGTGTGTATACAAACTGTTATTCAAGCAGAAGTGCTGATGACAAAACTGAATGAAACTGAATGAAAATCAATGGAAGTGGATGGGAAAAAATTGGGATATAAACAACTGTGGTGGGTTAACGAGTGCATGGATCCCTTAGCCTTATACAAGCGCACAGATCCTGACTATGTTGGACGTTTTTGAGTTGGAACGGTGTCGATATTTCAAAAATTGCAGCAGTTGAAATCCCCGATTACTCCTGACGGATAACAATAGTGTGAATGCCTACTGCCTACTGCAATCACACTAATTAGCAAGTAGTTTGGATGGAAGCACAAACACTATACTTGAGCTACAATGAAAATCCAATCATAATATATCCAATATATCATTTCATTTTATAAAAAGCCTAAGATGTACAAAGACCAAAAAAGGAAAAAGTTAATGTCCTGGCTGAGGAGGTGTACTGAGGAGCCCAACATCATTTTATCTTCTACCGGGCTGCTGCAACATAAATCATGAATCGGCTCATTGCTTCATCTATTTTTGGATGACCTCTATCAGGTAAGCACACAGGCCAAACATGCATATATTTTGGATTGCATGGCACAGCATGGTATTTATGATCTTCACGTAGTCACGCTGAATGAGTAACTTTCCCTCCCACACGATTCCTCAACCATGGAAGAGCTAAGACGTTAGTGCTCACATGATCAAACGCCTCATGCATGACGGCTTCTGAATCGTAACGGTTAACTCGGGAAGACTGATAGGGATTTATTAGGCATGCATATTTTCTTGCATAGCAGTAAAGCAAGAGAGATTTACTATGAGTTCAGGAACATTCTATAATATTATTAAATGCTACTGCTATATTAGTGCTTATAAGGTTCTACAAAACCAACCAGAAGGAAACATTTACTATGTCAAAGCCATACATTAAACACTGTAACACCGACCATTAGTTTGTTCTGTTGCTCTGAGATATTTTTCGCCGTTTGGTGATCCGGTTTGTGCCAGGCTGCGTGCTTGTTCAGAGCAATGCACAAAAAGTTCAGTAGTGAATAATGTGTGTAAGCGCCAAAGCAGGTGTTTTGCCTGAGGTATACTGTAAATCTTTTAAAAGGACAAAGCTAAAATGCTGAAACACTTTATACATTATACATAGACCCACACATACCCTTCTGTTGATTATACATCAATGTTAGATTTTTTACGTATGCTCTTTGTTGCATTAAAGACTATTGATTTCATTCAATTTCAGCATCTGATTTATTCCTGTCGAGGTCAGGAATCACTGGCTTAGAGGTAGGAATAACCCCCTGGATAGGACACAGGGCCCCATGCACACACACACACACACACACACACACATTCAAACAATCATTTAGGTGTAATTTAGAACAGCTTATGCACTTGTGTGTTTTTGGGAGGTGGGAGGAAACTGGGAAAACCCAAAGGAAACCCACACAGACCCCAGGAGAACACACATACAGATGGTACTGAAAAACAGTTAATTCCCTTTTAACTCTAAGAGGTGTAACTCTCTTTGCCTTTTTCTCTCTCACCTTGGTCTCTCTCATGCCATGGTCGGCTAACAGGTGAGCTCGGGGAAGAGTAGAAGTCTGGGCCTGTGGGGCTCGTCTCCATGCTGTCCTCTGGAACAGTCTTAGGTCGCTTACTGCACAAACAGTACAGACATGAGTGAAGGGGTACTCAGTCAACTCGGTGTGGTGTTAGGAGGAAGTATGCAAATCTAAACGACTTCAAAGATTTATGTGGGGATGAGTTGTAGTGTGTACATGTGTGCGCATGCAGATATGTGGGCCTGGGTTTGTGCTCACCTGCCAGGCGGGGAGGAGAGCGAGCGGTGTAAGCTCACTGAGTTCAGGTCATGGTAATATGGCTGGCTGGGCATGTCCGCCATGGTGTAGTTCACCCCTGTCCCCTGTGTGATAGGAGCTAGTAAGAGAGAGAGAGAAACAGAGAGAGTAAGGACATAACAAAATGAAGGACAAGAATATTTTATTTTTTTAATATTTATCCAACAATTCTACATTTGTAATACATTAGCTAAATCATCATACACACACACACACACATTTTCAATGCAGTACTTTGACACTTCAATACAGTAATTCGACACAGTTGCTCAGCACACGTTTTGCATGCGGACAAACCCAAACATAACCAATCAAATGTAACTTGATCTCTGAGAAAGGCCACTGTCAGGGTTACAGAGGTGCACTCTACATACAGTGTATCACACATATTAGCTCTACAGAAAAACCTCAAGCTGTTCGCTGGTCTACCCCCTACCGCCCTCTTTATTTACAGGCCAGTTGGATCACTCTTTTATGGACCGAGAAATCGATATCGGGACAAGACTGGGTTGATGAAACCTTTTATAAAAAGTGTCCTGTTTAAATCCAGGATTTACCTTAATACAGTAAGTTACTGTCATTTATATGCAGGCCAATAAATGATCTAATGTCAACAGTCAAGTGTTTATAGACCAGTTTCACAAGCCTAGTGTACGCCAACATTGTCCATTTTAACTCTAATACAGGATTAGGAGCATTAAAGGAATCCTCAAGCTCATTTCTACCGCATGTGCATTATGGGTGTGTAAACCTCAGGCTTTAATATGATGTGATATATGATATTGTTCTTAAGGGAACGATTTGATATTTGGCAATAGCAATGAATCTGCTACAATATGATACAACACAATTTTATTTCTTAAGGCAATGAGTCGATATTTGATTACACCACTGTGTGTGCTATAGTTCGACACGGCACAATAAAATCGACTATGCTCTCATCGTCACGGCACCTTTCTGTATTTATTACACATTAGATTGCAAATATGAACTATTTAACACACCAGTTATTTGTTGTTTTTGGATAGGGTGGGTGAAGTTACCACAGTTAATAATGTCGAACATGATTCCCAGTGCTGAGAAACCAAAACAACACAAACGACTCTGCCATTTATAAAGAAAGCATACTGACTTTGGATCAAAGAAAAAACTTGTTACAGGATATTAAATGGACTATGAGACGAATTAGTTCAGTTCAGTGGAGTATTAGTGGATATGGAATTATAAATATCTGTAATTCAGAATTTTTGAGGGAAATCTTTGCTTAATATAGTCAGCATAACTCAAAACAAACTAGTCTTTAAAGTTTTAAAGTAACATAAAACTACACAAGTAGTGCATCACACTTTCACAGGTTGTCATTTTGGATTTAGTCATCATTTCTCAAATCCAACAGGTAGGTTTTGTATTTTTTAATGGATTCGCGTATGCATGAGTCGTTTCTTGTTTCATTTTCAATATAATATCTTATTTGGATCTGTTCCAAAAATGTAACAGAATTTCCTTGGCTCACGCTGTACCCTTCCACTAAGTTTCATGACAACTAGTCATGTGCGAAGCGTTTCCGTAATCCAGCCGACAGACAAACCGATAATCAAACAGCACCAAAAACACAACCGCCTCGGTCATCACCAGTTTGCCTTAGACTTCTGTTATGAGTGAGTTTAGCTTTCTTACAGGGAAACGTGTTGAAATTACTGTCTGTGATAATTACCCACAGATGCGGTTGATAGAGATTAGTTAGAAAAACCCTGAGCGCTTCTTTAAAGCTCCCATTCCAGTATCAGGATTAACTTTTCTCACCCTAATTAGGGTTAGTGCTTATGATGCCTGCTCTTTCCTAACACCTCTAATGCCCGACTATTAGGAGCTCCAGGTCCCCCTCTTCCGCTTCCCCTTCCCCCCCAAAGCTTCTTCATTCGAGTGCATTGCGCTCGGGTGCGAGTTCTGCTCCTATTTTGGTGCTGAAAGCCTGGATGATTGGAGACCTAGATTTCTGAAGCACCACGAAAAGATCAGCAGTTCAAAGGGGCCAAGCTGACGGAGTGGCAGTCTCACAAGGTGAGTGTGTGTGGGTGCGTACGTGTGTGTGTGTGTGTGCGTTAGTGTGTTTGAGAAGCAGCATGTGTTTGACACTGGGCATTTTGTTACATGCAGAAGGTGTAACATGTATCAGTTACAGTGTCATCAAGTGCATGTGTGCGCGTGTGTGCGTGCGCGTGTGTGTCTGCGTGTGTGTAAGTGTGTGTGTATGTATTTGCAAAGGGCGGCCTCACAACCCCTCGGCAATGCACACAGATCCTGCCTGAGGGAGGCATTGTCCTCAACCAACGCAGAAAGAAAGATTCCTGTTGGAACATCTGTCATCGTCTTTGATAAGAGCAGGCATGTCGACGCACACACTCCTGTACAGTCATTCATACACACTCACACACACACACACACACACGTGTTGACATACACACACTGCTCATACACACATGCTCTTACACATACACTGCTCCCAGGACCTGCCTGACTAGATTCTCCACACATGTTCTGGGTAAGAACCTCCCTCACTAAATCAGGAACACTGAACATGAAACAAGGCATGGTGACTCTGTGTGTGTGTGAGTGTGTGGGTGTGTGTGGGTGGATGTGTGTGGGTGGATGTGTGTGTATGTGGATGTGTGTGTGTGTGGAGCAAATTTTTTATATCTTTGTGACCAAATGTTCCCACAAGGATAGGAATTATTGATATTTTTAACCCTGTGTGGACATTTTGCTGGTCCCCATAAGTAAAGTGAGTTTTTATGTAGAAAAAAAAGACCCAAAATGCTGCTTTTTTATTACTGAGGTTAAGGTTAGGGTTACCATTAAATAGCTGCAGTAATCATTATGTCAATCGAAACTCTTCACAGGCATAGCAATACAAACACAAGTGTATGTGTGTGTGTTTGTGTGTGTGTGTGAGCATGTATGGCAGGCTCGGCTTACTTCTGGATACTCTGACCAGCTCTGAAACGGTGAACACTCCTGATTTGACGAAACTGTCTTCCAAGTAAACTGTGGGCAGAAGAACAAATACATTTTAGCTGTTTTGATTTTGCACATTTGACCATCACACTGCCAATCATGCAGGCATGTAAGATTTATCATAACATCGCCATATTGCCCAGTCTTCGTGTTATTACTGTGGGCCGTACTCAGATCTGACACCGCTCAGCTCAAAGATCAAATCTCAGCTCTAACTGCAGACTAAAGCAAGACAGAGGTGCATAGGAGCTCCTAAAATTAGGCTACATCCACACAAATATGTTTCAGTTTTAAAAAACACAGCACTTTTGCTACGTATATGCCTGGCATCAGTACTCCAAAGTGTTTGAGCCCCTAAAATAGATACCTTTGGAAATGCCCAGACCCATTTTAGATCTAAAACCCTGCGGTTGTGTTGTAGTGTGGACAGACAGAAATGGAGACTTTTGGAACCAATCATGGAGACACATCCTGACTGGGACTGGGAAGTGGGAAGTATCCTTCCCTGATTTGTAAAAACGCACGGCATCACCCTCAGCGGTGGAGGCACAGACTTTGCAACAGTGTTTCTGTGTGGTTAAATTCTGCATTATATAACGCTATACTGTACCTCCCTACAAGCGCATTAGGCAAGCTATTTAGATAAGATATTTGAGTGATCTGTGAGCATCTGTGAGCCAGTGGCTTCCTGTTTATGCCAGTATGCACATACCTGGTGTATGTGAATGGCCATGTGATATGTTTACAGGTGTGTTAGTATGGACGAAGATTTTTTCTGATACAGAGCTAAAAAGCTGGACATAGACTGCTTTTGTTTTAAAACTCTGTTTTATACTGAAAACATATTAGTCCGGATGTAGCCTTAGTGGTGTGTTTCAGTTACATTCTGGTTCATCATAAGTGGATACTGGCTTTGAGGAAGGAGCAGTATTAAGTCCAGTGTCACTGACTATTCAATTTGATGTAACCACAATGCATCCTGTTGAAACATTTTTAGGACAGTTTCATCAGAAAAGAAAATTTGCCCTAATGTTCAGAATTCAGATAACGGCAATTGCCGGGAGTCCAAGAAAGCAAAACTGGTCATGCTGTCTAATTGGAGGTGACATATACTCATTCCCTTCTCAATCAGAGTGAGATTAGCTAATCACGAGCATGTATGTGGAAGACGGCAAATAGCACTTCCCTCTGAATGTGTTCAGCTGCAGAGGAAACATGCTAGTGCTAGCCCATACTCTCCCTGATTGGTGGCTGGGGAGAGCTGGCTAGGAGGTGTGAACTGGCAAATGACCAACGGGGAAAAAGTGGGGTAACTTTCCTTTCATAAATATTGATTTTGACATTTTGACATTAAATCTCAAACTCTAAATACAGTCCACTGAGTGCAAACTATCCTCCACAGCTTAGCACAAGGATGATGGGATACGTAGGCCAGCTGAACTCGCACCACCAGCAGTAGTAGCATTGCTGGCTTGAGTCATAACCACACTGCTATTCTTCACTAAGCAAGGGAAGATGAAAAACCTGCTCTTGCGGTAAACAGCCAATTATGCATCACTGACCTCATTCTTTGCGCATTACATGGCAAGCATCAACTGCGCACAAGAAATTTTGTGAGGGGTACAAGAAAAGCTGTGTGGTGTGCTGGTGTATTTCCTGACCGTGCCTACACCCTCATGACAGCATACACCCAGTGACATAAACTGCAATCTGTCAGACATTCTCTTGTATAAGAAATGACATTTCTATTTTTCTTTTACAATTAGAAATGTAACATAGTTGGCTTTGAGGGTGACTTCAGTTTATTTAGAAAACCCACGGCAGTTCCAAGCCAAATAAATGTCTTGAAGCAATTTACAGAAAAACTAAACAGTGCATATTCACACATCTTTTTTCTTGTAGTGTTTTCTATGATTTTTTTCTTTACATTCAATGCAGGAGAGTTAAGAAAAAGACTGCCAGCTGCAAAACTGCCACCAAAACAGCTGCTTCAGTGTGGGTCTTTCTGGGTCAGTGAAGAAGTCAGAGATCCCAAAGATTCCCACACTGGATCGTAAATTAAAAGCCAGGAAGTGAAACATACACTAACGCACACTCTTGACTGATACATGCGGGATGTTCCATTACACAGTTTCAGACCCATTAGCTTTCTCCTGGATTCTTCTAAAGCAGAACAATTGGAGCTTCTCATTCAAAACCCTGCCATGGTTCCTTCCAGCTAAGTTCTGAGAGCCTCCTGTTCTCAGCAGCTGGGAGATCACATGGAATTTATCAGCACTCTGCCTTTTTTGGCTTAAGGCAAGACACCTCAGGCGACTAAATCATTTGCTTGTTTTTTTTAATAATAAATGTCAACGGTCTGTCACCAACTGATTGCTGATTCAAGGTTGTTGTTTTTTTTGAAAGATTTATTTATGCACATGAAGCTTTGTCTAATTAAATGTGCATGCATTTGCATACTTCATAAAAAAAAAAAAAATTGTCTTTGGATGCTGTTAGAATTAAAAGTATTAATTTGACTGCAAAAACATTATCAAGACTTAAACAAACCATTGTCGGGTTAATATTTCTTTATCGTTTATTGCTTATTGCGCTTTATTATTTGAGAACAAATGCTCACTGAAAATAATGCTCTACTAAGTGTGGTTTATAAGTAAATTTTATAAAGAAAACTGACACCTACACTGAAGTACCAGAAAAACTGGTATACCAGTCAATACTTGGTATGTCCGCCACAGAAACTTGGAGGGAATCGTGTGAAACGATTCTTGCCAGCTGACTCTGGTCACATTTCTTTCTGGTCTTTTTACAGCAATGCCACTGTCTTCTTTTAGTTCTTTTCATTCTTTTAGTCACGGTACATCCTTGAAATGCTCATACATGAAAATCCAAACTTTGCTTCTACCTCCGAAATGCTATGACCCATCTCTGGTGGAAATAGCTCTAGAAATTTCCATCGATGTTTATAGCTTTACAGGGGTTAGACAATGAAACTGAAACACCTGTCATTTTAGACCACAATAATGTATTAGTATGGTGTAGGGGCCTC
>JANCOA010000047.1:10348563-10363305 GCA_024363135.1 Leptodoras oyakawai
AGACGGAGGAATAGACAGACAGGCAGATGGAGGAATATATGTGTGTGTGTGTGTGTGTGTTACCTGGAGGGTTCTTGCCAGGCTCATTGTTACTGGGACTTCCTGACTGCTGTGAGTCTGTAAACAAATATAAAGAACATGGATTAGTAGACAAAACGCAGACTGAGTGACTCAAAGAGCAGTGGTAGCCCAGATTACATTACCCTCATTTATCATCCACTTTCCTTCCCTTCAGCTTTATTTGTTAAGCTCTTACCACTTTCTAGAGCTTTTTATTTGTTTTTCTGGGAATGGGGAAATTTAGTGAAATGCTTGATTATTAGCACCCAAAGCTGACTTTTAGGACAGAGACACTAATGCTAATAAAAAGCCCATTTGTCTTCCGAGAAAAAAAACATCCACAAATGAATCTGTCAGGTCAAAACAAGCGACCGTTTTAACAGCATACGTTTTAATTAAAAGTAATAAATTCACATGCAAATCTTATCTGTTTTGTACTTGATGGCAGTTATTGTATGGTTCCCACCCAACCCCCACCTCATTGTCGCTGGGAAAGACTGCAGGAGCTCAGTCCTGACAGGCCAGGCCAGATGTGTGCAGAAACATGTTTTTTTTTCCAGAATGGAGGAACGAGAAAGAAAGTATGAAAGAAGAGACAGAAAGAAACACACAAAATGTGCTCTGTGCTAAACAAATCAAAGGAGCGTCTTTCTTCTTTTTTGCCACACACGGGCAAAATTCACCATCGGAGGTCCAGTGCTTGACCAATACATCACATAATGCAGACGGGGTACAGAGGGAGATATACAAATAGAGAAAGGAGTGGAAATGGCAGGAGGGGGGGTGAAAAAATGAGAGGAATTCAGTATGTCCTTAGGGTGTGCTTTCCATATACAGAATCTTGACTGATGATGTTACCTTACACGACCTTTGTAAGGCAAGTGCGTAGAAATTCCACTGGCACTGACTCTTTTTTTTTTTTTTTTAAAGCTGTGGGATCCACTTCTCATCAAACACTACAACTATTGTCTGGTAAGTTTAATTGCTTTAAGACATCAGCTACACGGAGTTTAGTACTGCTTCAGCCGGGTGAGTGTCCGTTGGCCTTGTGATTTACACACACTCTTCACACACATGCTCACGCAGCACAAAGAGCCACACATGCTTGAGGGACCCTGTAAGAAAGACCCAGATGATATGATCTCTATCTAACATGGAGCGTACTAGCCACATTGAACTCAGATAGCCTTGCACAGAACAGCACTCATGCTCCTTCTTCCATACGTTTTGGTCACAGGAGGAGAGTGGAAAAGCATGAAGAAACTATATACGTACTGTACATACATATTTCCTATATAAACACATACACACACACACTAAGGCACACACACAAACAGCAAAAAGTGACCATTCAACAGTGTTACACAAATGGAATGTTCTTTGCTTTGGATCAGCAATGACAAAGACAAGGAGGGAGCACTATATGTTAATAAAATAATAACAAAAAAATGTTTTTCCTCTGAGAAAAAGAAGGACGCGCACTAAAGCGTAAAGCAAATAATACATTTCGTATAACACCTTTCAGACATGGAATGTAGCTGCTCAAGGGTGGTGTAGCTCATCTCAAAGTTACGTGAATATTCCTGATTAAATCCCACTATGCCATGTTCTGCAGCACTGAATACTTTAAAGCCAGACTGGACTATTAGGTCTTTGATTGGTGGAATTGGTGCAAGCTGGCAGTGTGACAGTGCCAGTTCCTATGCCAACTTCCCATCCCCCTTCCCTGCCGATCAGCCTTCACATATGCACTATACACCATCCATCAGTCTGGATAAAGACACCTCCTACTGCGTCCGAAAAAGAGAAAGATGGAGACAGAGAAAAAGAGGGGAAGGAAAACAGAATGGCTCGAATCTATAGGTGCATTCTAGCATAGCGTTGTTTACTGTGATTAAAGCTGAAACAATAGAGCAGCTGGCTCTGGCATTTAGACATCAAATGGGCCAGACGCATTTTTCATTACTGTAGAAACACACCCCACAGCTGTCGTCACACGTACACGCTGCTAATTGTATGTGCAAAGCAAGTAAACAACATACATAAGCCTGTACGTAAAAAGAAACATGATATTTTAAAGCATAACTTCATATAACTGTAATGTAAGCTTAATGATAAGGTCAGCAGTTGCTGCGCATCCAGATGTGCGTGTTTCTACGCAGTTACGTAGGGGTATGCTATATGCCTTTGCAATGTAGCGTTTGAAATGAAACAGGCGTACAGGACACTTTAAAAATAAACGTCTGTAATCCCTGCACGTAAACATGCACATGTGTGTGCTGTAAGTGTGCGCACTTGGGAGAGTGAGACACTGATACCTGAAACACGCAGAACCTCTTCGAGCACACTGCTTGGCAGCCAACGACCATGTCAATGTTTAAACAAACAAACTAGCAGAGAAGTGGAGTGTGAGAGGAGACTGAAGAGCAAAGAAATCCAGTTCAGTTTGGTTCTATACAGTCAGCTAATGTCTACTGGAGCTATAACTATATACAATGTTTATATTATTTACATTTTCTATATTGTTTATATATATATTTTTGCCATACATTTATTACCATTATTATTATTATTATTAGTAGTAGTAGTAGTAGTAGTAGTAGTATTGCTGCTGCTGCTGCTGTTATTATCATTGTCATGAAATGAAATTCAGAAATTCATTTTTATTTCATTCTCTGTGTCTTTCTGACCTTGGCTAGATCCAGCAAGTCTTACTTACTGAATATCCCCGACCTTTCCTTTTCAAAACACATACCTTTCTAATTAGTTTCACCAGAACTTTAATGAGTTAATTAGTATCACCTGGCATACCGTACCCACAATGTACTATTATTTTGAACCATTTCCAAGCAAGGCTGGTGTTCATGTACATACGCATATGCGTAACACATAATGCATATTACAGTGAACCTAAAGCTTTATTATATTTTAAAAAGCTGTATTATAGTGTGAGGCCATAAGGCAAAAATATCTTTAGAAAACATTTTCATAACCGAGTTGTGACAAGAAAGAAGGGACAATAAAATCGGTCCAGCCGTTAGCTGTTTATGGCTGTGAGGTACGCATGCATGCAGAGGGAAGGTAGACTGTTTTGTCCTTCACAACTGTAAATTAAGCTGTGACTAAATTGAAATCCCAGGACTTGTAGATGTAATACATAAAGTGTTGAGTCACACACACACACACACACTGGACAAAACTCTTTCCTTTTCCTTTCTGAATCCACTTATCAGTGTCTAATATGCAACTCAGCTCAGCATTCTTTTCATACAAGTCATCTAATTATATAGTAATTGCTCCTTTCTAATTCCTTCACAGGAAAAAAAAAAAACTTTTTCTACAGCAGCCTTTCTCTAGAAACACACTTCCCACACTACCTCAACTAAACATAAACACACGCTCACACTCCTATACTTGGCACGATCCCTATGCAACCCATCCGGCCTCCCGTCTCTGCTTTGTGTTTTGTTTAGAGCTATCACATACTTTAGCAACTTTTCTTTGCTGCCTGAAGACTGTGCTGTATCACACACACACGCGCGTGTGTGCAGGCAAACTTACGCACACGCATTGAACGACAAGGAACATGCATACCGTCGACATTTCAGGAGGAGGCGTCTGGCAGCCATTTTAGAAAGTGAGCAGGGCTGCACACGTACTGCTCCGCTTGCCAAGGAAACCAGGCTTTAGCCAAGAATTCTCTCTTTCCCTCATTCCTTCTACACTCTCTCTCTCTCTCTTTCGTGGGCCAACCATGGGGGAATAGAGAGAGAGGCAGAAATATCTCCTAATTGTGGGCTGTCCTGGTCGAAATGTTTTGAGCAATGCAGCTGCACTAGTGTAAATACTGCCTGTGGCTAAATGTGTGTGTGCCCATTTTTTTCCTGTGTATTTTGGTGTGTGTGTGTGTGTGTGTGTGTGTGTGTACAGTCATCAGTATTTTTGGTGCTGGCCAGGCTGAGCATTTATTACCTCACAGCAGACTCACACAGTCACAAATCAGCCGAGGCGGATCTTGGCGAACTGTTTAACTTTCTTTTTGTCACCATCTCTCTTTGTCTGTCTCAATCAGCCTGTATTTACATTCCCATCAGTGTCTAAATATTTCACAATCAGTCTTTCACTCTGCAATTACCGTTCCATATCGGCCCTT
This sequence comes from Leptodoras oyakawai, assembly GCA_024363135.1. Taxonomy (NCBI): domain Eukaryota; kingdom Metazoa; phylum Chordata; class Actinopteri; order Siluriformes; family Doradidae; genus Leptodoras; species Leptodoras oyakawai. Next base: position 10,352,777 of record JANCOA010000047.1, read on the forward strand.
ATCGTGTCGCTTTCTTCACCAGCTCCCTTCTCTCTCTCTCTCTCTCTCTCTCTCTCTCTCTTCCTTGTGCCCTCTGTCATTTTCTTTTGACCCAGCTGTTGTTGTTAAACACCAGGCCTTTTTATCAGAAATCAGAACGAACCACAACCTAAACAGAGATAGACGGAGGAAAGCATCCTGGCACTTGTGGAGAGTGAGACAGAGTGAGAGCGGAAGCCTGCCGTGGCGTTTTGGGTGCCAAAGCCGCGTCGCCTGCCACGGGGTCTGAATAGTGGGCACACCAAAGCTGATGGGCATCTGTTCTGAACGCTGACACAAAGACAGTCTGGCGGCCATCTTGCGACAGAGACCTGCTAGCTCACATGTATGGCGCAGATAAATGAAAATGGAAGAGCCCGTGAACGCTACGGGATTGAAGATTCATACATTCTTGCTATGATTGAAGCATTTTCTCATTCTAGACACTAATCTAATATTCTAGACATAGTATATTTTAGCATGAAATGTATATTCCTTGCATTTTTTGATGCTTATACTTCTGGAAAAGCTGTTGTGTCTTTTCAAATCATGACATTAGGTAAAAGTCTTTAACTGCCTGTTTACCAGATATTTATGTGATTTCACAGATATCAGAGCACGTTCTAGCTAAAACAACCAAATCTGCCCGAACACATCAAGCCTAACACACTTTTTTTTTGGTTGTTTCTTTATATCACTATGGTTTACAACAATGTAAAAGTTGTTCATGACAAAACACATAGTGTAGCTGCAAAGATTCATCAATTCATTGTTTAGTTTTCAACTATTAAACCAACCACAAACTATTTGGATAATCAATTAATCCGTTTGAGTCAGTTTTTTTTTTAAAGGCAAACTTCTCTGACTTCTCCTACTCCTTAAATTTGACAGTATGAAAAGAAATGACAATAAACTGAATATCTTTGGGGTGTGGACCAAACCAGACATTTGAGGATGTCATCTTGGACTTCAGGAAACACTGATTGGCATTGTTCAACATTTCCTGACATTTTATTGACCAAACGATTATTCGATTAATCGAACTGGTAGATTAGTCAACCATAATAAAAATCATTAGATGCAGCCCTGAAACATGGCACTAAGTAAAGTTAGCACCAAGTTGTCTTATATCCAGTCACACATTACTGACTCATCCATCTTCATTCAAAACAGAAGCCTAAAATACGCAATAATACAAAAGGTATGAGTGAAGACAATGTGCTGTCTGAAACAACATGACTGATAATCGAGACTGAAATCACTATTAATAGAAGTGGATTAGCAAGACATACACCTATTAAAAAAAAATCAATGGAGAGTGCTAACAAGAGATAAAGAGAAAAAGCTCACAAAGAGACGCGTGTGTGTGTGTGTGTGTGCGCGCAACTCCATGATGTCGCTCAATGATGAAAAGAGAAGCGTAAGAGAGAAAGCGAACTCTCTCACATGCGAGTATACTGTAGGTGCGCACTCTGACAGGGACAAAGTGGCATTATTGATCTGTCTGTGTGTTAACAAAGGCCACCACAGTCAGACACACAGCGTCATGCAGCGCTTGTTGCCTTACATATGTCTGCTCTGGCAGTCCGGCACTGATGCCACAGAGACTCATCAGTCACATGTCAAACCATGGTGTCACAGTGACACACACCGTGCGCCTTCACATCTCAGCGACAAAAGCAGAACAGAGCGTGCACAGATCACCACAGCCAAAGGTCAAATCACAGACAGATTATGGAAATGAGTATATGGGGGTTTTCACTCATGCAGGTCATTTTGAACTGTCTGGGAGAAGTACGTCTTGGTGACGAGACACAGCTAATGGATGGACGATTTGTATAAACTTAAATGTGTATGAACTATCTAAACTATGTTTCTCTACTCGTTACAATAATGCTTCAATATAAGCCTTTGTATGCCTAATAACATTCATTCATTCAATTTCTTGACCGCTTATTCCTTTTCGGGGGCACGGGAGAGCCAGTGCCTAGCCGGCAGCATAGGGTGCAAGGCAGGAACAACCCTAGACAGGACGCCAATCCGTCGTAGGGCACACGGACTCACACACTAGGGCCACTTTAGAGACACCAATCAACCTAATGTGCATGTCTTTGGACTATGGGAGGAAACCAGAGTACCCGGAGTAAACCCATGCGGACACGGGGAGGACATGCAGACTCCACACAGAAAGGACCCAGAGTCTCCGCCCCACCGCCTGGCTGTACTTCATTATTTTATCTGGGCCTGGAACCAGGAATGTGCATGGCATCTGGCACATTGGAAATGTTAAACAACTGTCAATAAGCTCAGGCTTATTAGATCACTACAGAAGATAAAGTACTAATGAAGGAACTTCCCATTTTAAACTAAATCAGCTAAAATGTTTAGTGCATCAAATGCAAATGATGCTGAGTGACAGAACTCAAGTCTTTGAATAGAGGGAATGACTTTTCTGAAAGCATGCCGCTGTGGTCGTGATGTTTTGTACAACTCTATAACAGAACATTTGAATCGTTAACATTTATTGGCTGATACACTAAGCCCTACTATTATTATTTTATTTTAAAATGTGAAAATGCTATTGCGCATCTCAGTAGAAACATAACTCCTGGACTTTTTTTTAATACACTGAGAAAATGGATTATTAACAAACAATTCAATAATCTACAAGTGCCACTTATAATTTCAATATCGTTTTAACACCGATATGCCTGCAACAGCATGGACATTATGTAGGGAGATTAGCACACAGCTCCTACCCTCTTGTGTTTGTCTGCAGGGTATTTATAGCAGTAGTAAAGAGTGCATTGACTGAAATTGTATGACATCTCATCAGGGTATCTCCCCTTCCCAGTGACAGCATGCCACTTGGATGTGTATTGTTACTTGATTGGCTGAGTGAGCGGCCCATTTGCATGAGTGTGCGTGGTGTCGTGGGACAGTGGGGGGAGGTCCGGGCCGATTCGGCCCCGGCTATGGCAACTGGCCAACAGTCCTTTTGTCGCCGTCGCAAGCCGGGCAGGGGAGGTGGGCACAGAAAGAGAGAATGGTGCAGGGATAGAGAGTGAGACTATAGATTTAATTATGCATGCACATTTCTCCATTCATGGAGGTGAGTGCAAAAGAGGGCGAGGGGCTGGGTGGCAACCAATGACATTCCACCGTACAGAGCTCCTGTCTGGAAGAACACTAATGAGGTGACACTCAGTGGCTGGAGCCCAGCCAAAACAGTCCATTAACTCCACACAAGTAGTTAAGAGGAGGAGAGACTGGGAGGGGGCAGACGGGGAGACGAATTAAAGGAAAAGTTCAAGAGAGAGGCAGAAAGACAGAGAGGGAGTGAGAGAGGAGAGTTGTGAATGACACAACAGGGGGCCTGTGGTGAAAGGGGGGGTCATGGCGAGGGGGGGGGGGTCGGCGAGCGTGTGTGTCTGAGTGTGTATGGGAGGTCAGTAAGGCTACTAGAGTCTCATGCACTAGAGCCCCAGACTCAGACAGGCCTTTAACAGTCTGCCTCCTTTCTTTCATCTCTCATTTTCCAAGTCAGAGTAGCGCAGAGTAACGGCAGCCGCTTCCTAACATCGCAATCACAATTCCGGGGCTCCTTCATGGCCAGCAGTCTGGGCTGGACACAATTTTGTACAAATTATATTTTACTCTCTGATGTGTTTAAGTTACACCTACTGAATGCGCTGTCACGTCTGAGTCCTTTCTCATAGACCCAATTTACTCAACATACACACACATACACAAACACACAATTTGCATACAATATTCAAACATTACAAATTAAATATGAGTGCAAACAAACTGGGTGGGGACATTTTAGGGACATGAGTGCAGTCTTCTCACACACACACACATACACACACACATATGCATACACACGTACATGTGTGAGGCACACTGTAAAATGCTGTCTCACCTCAAAGTTATGTTCACTCTGTCAGAACATGTTGTGTGAACCATATCTCCAGCAAAATTCACACGAAACTCTTCATACTCATACTTCATGTGACATTTACATCAATAACATGAGATAAGATTAAGATTTTTGTCCCAAAAAAAAGTTTACGTATTTTTGCACTCTGAATCCAAAGATTTTTTTCAGAATTTCTCTATTATCCATAGTTTTTGTTTTGTTCGCTTACAGTCACGTGGACATGGAAAAGCAGTACTGAGGAAAGTGATGCCCCTCTGTGTTGGCAGATTATTGCTGGACACTACAGAGGGATGTTCCTGGGGCCAGACATGGGCAAAAATCATGCACTTCTACATTTTAGAAATATGCTTGTACATTTTTTCTTTTTTATTAAATGTAATATCTACCTTATTTATGAATAAATAACGTAAAATCATGCCTGATAGGAGATTTGAATTCAGTTTATGAAGTACTATATGGTCCTAGTACTAGTTTAGTTCCTGGGACAAAAAAAGTAACATTTTTGCTGCTTAGTGTTATTTAAAAAAAATTTAAAATTATAAAAATAATCTAAATGATAGGAAGGTTTATAAACATTCACGCTCCAACAGAATGTTTGATGTGCTGTAGATTTACAGTAATGTGGACTAAGATGCTGTATGCTGTTACAGTCAGTAAAGAAGGCTTAAAGAAAAGGTTATGAAAATTATGGTTAATTAGCTTAAATTTGCATTGAAATATGAGAGAAATCTAGCCTTTAACTAAAGTACATTTAGGTTAGTTAACATTGTGCTCAAATTTATTTAACCTTTACCAAGAATGCCAATACGTCTGCAGCTGACTGTACATTACAGTTGCACTCATATTAGAAAAAGAAACCAACAGTGTTTCCTCAATAACATCTTTGTTAGGCTCACAAAAGAAATTTATGAAACAGCATAATTGGTTATAGAAACTCTAATACATCACTAATCCAATGATGTAATATTCTTCACTGTATCTAAAACCAGATTAGGAGCTGAATACATATAATCTTTTAATTCACCTGCTATTAGACTGCTTTGTGTCCATTGAATGTTTCTCAAAGTTCCGATGAACTGTGAAAAGACTAGTTGTCAAACAAGTGGGAAAATATGGAAATAGGTAATAAATAATATGTAAAATATTGATTCATAACTAATCCTATAAGTCAAGGACACAGATTGTAGTTGTGTCTATGTGTCTATTATGAACCTGAATCAGAACCAGGTGATTTTAGATGTGTTTAAGAAAATCCTGCTGAATGTTTACAAGGGAACAAGGATTCCTTACGCTGCAGGTTGTGACCATGCCAGGCTCAGCTCCTGAGCAGGCCTGTGTGTGTAGAGAGGAAGATGGTCAGCTGAGTGCCAACTCCTTCACGAGGAGGTGGGGCAAAGTGCCAAGGTGGCAGGGGCGGAGTATCTGACTATGGCCGATGTCCAGCTCGGCCCAAGGGCAAAGCAACCATTTACATACACGCTACAACACACACACATTCACTTCTACCCAAATTAGGATGCTAAATGTCTTACTGGACATATAACCACATCCAAGGCAAGATCTTGGCACAAAACTGACAAAGAAACAAAGCATTCACTCATTTAGGCTGCGCCGCCAAAAACGCATGCTCAGAACAAAACTTGGGAGGAAAGTGCTTAATTAAATGTGTCATTGCAAACATAAAAACAGCATAGCAAACAGATGTCGGAGCACTCTTATATTGCTACAACACCCTTCATTTCAGACTCAAAAACACTCACCAAGTGAAAATAGATGCTGCCGAAGCCTCTCGTGGTCTGTTTCTGCTACAACATTCAATTACTAAAAAAGTACTCTCAATGTTGAGTCTCTCTTTCTCTCATTCAGAAAAGGCAAAATTAGGTAGCCTATAGTTTCGGGAGGAGCTTCAGTGTGAGAATGACAGTTATAAATGACTGCTCCTACCCTTGATATAAAAAAAAAAATGTTCAATGCAATTCACAAAGCATGTACGATATAAAATATAACTACAAAGTGCAGAGAAGCTACACAACCCTATGTACACCTCCATCACCACCACTTTGCTACCCAAAGCCACTAGGCTAAGCAGTATTTATTTCATCCTTTAATGCTGTTGTGTATTATAATTCACACAGTTCAGCTGTTTTACCAAATGGTAAACAAAACCTAGGGTTAGAACCTTCACGAGGTCTTAACTAAAGCCTAAAGACTCCTGGGCCCCTGCAACTCCGTTAAATGCTTGATCTGGGTAATGAGCATAGCGTACAGTGGACCATGTGAAACACATAACAGATGCATGTTAACTCAAAGCAGCCATGTAGAATACTTCATAGCCGGATCAGCGCGGTGTACTGCATTGTGGCTTCACCGGGTACCTGGTAGTTTTCTGTGGATATATTTATGATCCCCAGTTTAAGAGTTAAAATTTTAAACTTAAAGCTCAACATTCTCTGCCACAAATCTATTATTATTGGATATACATCCTCCAGAAGCTTTTAAATTCAATTTAAGGAGCATGGGCTACAGCACTGGATCAGACACCCGTGAAGGGACGCTACAAGAGCATGAAGCAGCTTCTCCTGATAAAGCCTCTCAAGTGGAAAGTTTCAGCAGGCCAGTGGCTGATGATTAACACAAGCATAATGAAGGAAGCGCTCATTCAGCTCTGGAGAGTCCAGGATGCCCGCTACAAGGTCAGAAGACAGGCAATGGGCCAATCAGCTGCAGAGGCAGACCGGTGATCTCAAGCGCATGTTGGGTAGTCCTTTATAATGGGCAGATGCTATGCCATAATTCACGTTCTGTTAGTTGCAGGGTCCTTCCTCCCTGGCAGACACTCAGAAAGGCAAATCTGCCATGTGCTCCTGAGGCTTGCTAAGGCGGCCCTGGGCTGCAGCAGTAACAACATGTGGTTTGGCTCCAGTGTTCAGTTTATACATGCGACAGTGAGAAGAGGAACCGCTAAATGAATTTCAGATTCTGTTGTTCCAACACCATAAACAATGTTACACAAAGTCTGGCATTAAGCAGATGTTGAGGAACGCTGCTATTAACAGATTCTCATACGTTAGCAGCTGCATGTCTTGTGTTTGTCAGGCTTTTTTCCATTCCAGCATAAAATGTAAATATATTAAAGCAAATTTAAGGTAAAAAATAGTCTTAATGGTCGAATGAAAGACAACTTAAGAAGTCTAAAAAGAGTTCAGTTCTATTATGCATGGCTACTACTTACTCAATTTCAGTATGTTTATTTGAAGCTGTCTATTAAATTTTGCAATTTATTCAGGCTTTTAAATAATAATATATCATTGAAATACATTATTTATAGAAGTAGCCACACATTGAATAAAAGATTTGTCTTGAATATATAAATATTTATTTTCCAGGCTGACTCAACAAATGCCACATATCAAGTAGGGACAAGAGAAAGCCTTGTGCGAGGGAGAAAAAGACTGCAGCGGAGTGCAAAAATGTGTTGCTCTTTTTGTTATCTATGTTCTGTAGCATGAGAATTATAGCAGGCTTCCTTGCACAGTGTGGCTGCCGTCACCCTCCCATGCCGTAGGGGCTGGGAATGCAAAAGGCCTTTGTGTGCACTTCAGTTTTCTGGCAGAGTGTCAGAGCACTAGAATGATAAGAACAATACTCAGCTGTCATCCAGACAGATTCAGAGGAGAGGTGTTAATATTCCTCAAAAGGTGGATTTTTAGCCAACCACACTACCGATGCATTAAGAGATGCGGGCATTAATGGGAAAGGTCAAGAAAAGCCCACTCGAAATTTATAATAATGTATCATGTTAATATCTTTTGACTTTTGACCAATAAGCCTTTCCATGAGCCATCTCAGGACTTCTCTGTCCGAGGTCCTTTGCTAACTCTACAGTGCTACCTCTCTGTAGAAGTCTTTCTTGCTTGGTCTTTCTTGATTCTCTTCACAAACAGCCTGGATCTGCATTCATCTGAGCATGCTGCTTTGAATTTTTCAGAAAAGGTGAGTATGAGGTTGAAGCAAGGTAGCAGATCAGACAGCTCTTATCTGGAAGGTAAACAATATTGGGGAGAATTGCTGCTTCTTGCTTATGAGAAGGGAAGAGAATGGAAGCTTCTTCTCAATCATGCATACTGTGTGGACTTAGTTTTTCATCACTTTCTGTGAATGGCACACTAATCTATGAGTTTAGATCTTTCCTAGAAGGCCTAAACACTTCTAGAGTTTACAGCCCACATAAGTTACCATCTTGTGTATTAATTATTATCACATGCAGTGATTATCTTAGGAAAGACCCTGCTAAACTTCACTGCCTTTTAGGCTCTCAGCCATAAACATGTACACATCTGATAAACCAGTGGTGTCCAATCTTATCTGAGAAGGGTGCAGGTGTGTGCAGGTTTTCTTTCTAATCAAGTAGAAGCCACACACTACTGAAAGTCAAGATACACTGATTGGATCCATTGATTAAACAGGTGGAATGAAGTGTGGCTCCTGCTTAATTGGAAGGAAAACCTGCACCCACACCATCCCTGGTCTGGTTGGACAAGGCTGGACACCCCTGTGATAAACCCTATGTTTCATGTTGTTAAGAGGTGAACATTACAGTGGTCAGGCATTGAGAAGTGGTCAGGCATTGGCAAGTTCAGGTACAGAGATGTTGCCTGACATTTGCAAGGCATTTTTCCCTGATTCGTAAGCCTAGAGGAATGCAGTAAGGTTCAACAAGGAAATCCTGTATCATTTTACAGTAACAGGGTACAGCATCATGCATGTATGATAAATATTTTGTCTAAACTCAAAAGTGTTATAAATCTTTCCTATCCATAGAATGGTATGTGAGGAAAACACTTTGTAGCTCAGCAATTCCAATTAAGATAGCTAGTGCAGCTGTAACTAGAATGACTAAACTAATATAAGCCTCAACATCCCCTCAAATGCTTTTTTTTCACTCTCATACCTCTTTTAGATATACAACATTAAATGTTAATGTGAAAATAACAGTCCCCAAGTGCTTGAATAGGCTGCAATCCAAAAGCTATAAAATGTTATCTGCATGCATATAGCTGGACACGCCACTGCGTCATGGGAACTAGTGAAGATATCAAAGGGCCACACTTGGACCCCACTCAATAATCTGCACTCTTGGCAAGTGTTCACATGTACATATTCCTCCAACCCACATGCCTAAGCGTTTTGTTTTCACATAGAGAGTCACTGGAAGTGAAGTCACAACCCAGTCCCAGAGCTGATCTCAGGTCCAGGTAACGGGCACAAGGGTTTCGGCTGGAGTCCCAGGTGGTTGGCTGAAGTGTTGCAACACTTCCTTTTCACCCCGTCCAAGCCACTTGAGCTTGGCACACCTTACCTGGAACAACTCAGACCTCTGTCTGCAAATATTCACCATGGCAAACTCTGGAGCCCACACACTCCCAAGTGCAGACATTGTGCAGTAATGCGCAGGCCTCAGTCTGGCCCCAGGAAGAACAAGCAGAAAAAATACATTAGGAGGAGGCTTCTTATAAACTATTCGTGCCAAGCAGACACAAAGGTAGGGCTTTTTTATCAATTGAAGGAATTACACAGATCATATGTCACCATATGGAATTCCTTTTACACATAATGCATTTCCTTCATGGAGCCTGTGAGAAGCCATAGAGCATATCTACTGGGAGCACTCTTTGCGATGGGGGGGGCTTCAGTGTGTGTGGGTGTGTGTGTGTGCATGAGCAGGCATGGGGTGGGGGGCCTCTGTCAGGGGCAGCCTCGGCACACTGAGCAGAAATATGCCATATGCACTCGGTGAACTGGGGCCTGCAGGGCTTCTTTCAAGGTTATTAGAAAACCCTGCACACCCTGTGCTAGTCTGAAAAAAAACAAATACTCAAAAGTAGACTTAGATGAAGGCTCGAGTTCTGCCACACCTCTCTCTCACGTCTGAGGCCCAGGAGGACTTTTAAGGAGCTGCAAAAACACTTTTGTCTAATCAAGAAAACCTTCAGTTGGTCTGCAGTATCTGATCTCTTCTGTTGTGACGATGACACAGCCGCTGAGGCAGAGCGTACGCCTTTGCCTCAGATAACAGGGCTGCCTTTGACACCGAGTTTCCTTCCCTCTGCCGGGGCCAAGCGCCAGGGCCATGCATCCGCTGCTCCACCCCCGGGTCCTCATCCACACAAAAGTAGGAAGCGGCAACTGTGGCCACTTGCATTGTGACAGACCTCTCTAAATCACGTCTCATTTCATCCGCCGTTCTTCATAAGAGCTTTCGGCAGAGGAAATGATCAACACAACAACAGCACGTAAATGCATCAGCCGCAGCTACCCGAGCGCTTAGAACAGCGATAGCTAAGTCAGTAACACTCCTGCCTCGATGAACTTGCTTTAGGTTACGGCCTAAACCGAAATTGTACATCTGCAGACAAAAGTTCTCCAGTAAACAGATACTGTCAGATCAAGATACAGGGATACTGAGATACTATCAGAAAAAAAGGTTACAGGTAGCCTATGATGTAAAAAACATGCATAGTTGATAGTTTTACACACACATTCCTATGATGCACTTATATATGTATGT
>JANCOA010000047.1:10381210-10393261 GCA_024363135.1 Leptodoras oyakawai
CAAGAAATGTATGTTTCTGCTGAAACAAGTTTTTTTAATCATGGAACCTCAATGAAACACACACACACACACACACACACACAAGACCTGTGGGTTGCTGAGATTACCATGTGGACTGAAGTTGTAGCAGCAAATCCCTCCTCCCTTTCTCCCTTTATGTTTAATGTGGCGGTACACCAGTGTACTAAAACATCAAACAGAAGCTATTGCCTTTCATTTCCACAACTGAAACCAAGTCGTGCGTTTTTGCTCCAAACTCGGTGGTGGGACACTCCGAGTGGCAGAGACGCAGGGAACCATCTGTATTGGTTTTAGGACAGTAGTTTTAAGTCAGTAGCTGCAGGCCTACAAATGGATCGACCACACACTTTCTCTCTTTCCCTCTTTCCAAACAGATAGCCTTACAACCACCACAGCCACAACGGCTCACTGGAAACAATTAGCTAGCAAACAAATAAATAGTTAAACAGAAACAAATGCCACGAAGCGAAGGCGTCCCTTATGCTTGTGTGCTCGTAACGGTTTTTCGACACAAGCTGCTGTCGGTGCTCCAAAGTCCAAACCATCTCTGCCGCTGTGGATTAGAGTGTTCATGTGTGTGTGTGTGTGTGTGTGTGTGTGTGTGTGTGTGTGTGTGTGTGTGTGTGTGTGAGAGAGAGAGAGTGTTCATTTGTGTGTGTCTGGGCAGCTGTCCCTTTGGACCAGATTCTGAGTGTGGTGTACAATTGGCATTATAGGTCTGGAACAGCCCCAGGTAAACTACTGCTACAAGTGGAAATGAGAGAGAGAGAGCGAGAGAGAGAGCGAGAGAGAGAGAGAAAGTGAGAGTTGTAGGGAGAAAAGGAGATGAAGTACTTAGTCACTGGCAGGGGTGGTGACCTGGAGGTCAGTGTGGCTAGACCTGACTCTATCACAAACTCAGCCAACTGGAAAACTAGGCCAGCTGTAACACTTCCCTCAAAGAGCTGAATACATGCTCAACACCACCATCATCACACACACAAGCTGCAGAGCGGGAGTTTTACAAACTGGCTGCCTGTAGGCAAGCCAGAGAGGCTCGCTCCGCTGACCCACACATGTAGAGGTCACGGGAGGTGTAGGGGATCCAGGTGCACCCTCAATCCCTCCACACAATCCCCTAGTCTGCCCCCGCATGCAGCGGCCACCTCTGTGTTTTCACAAATCCGTTGTGCTCAATTTAACTTCACAGGACTCCCACCGCATCCTTTAGCCGAGGTCCTGACACAGAGGTCAAAAGCTAAGTTGCACGCTTGTAAAACAGGCATCTACAACATGTCCAAACAAATAATAAATAATCTGTCACCGGTAAAATGCTTGCATCTTCAAAGAAGAAAAGAAAGATTGAAATTAAAATTTTATATTAGAAATTAGAGTAAATGGGGAGCGCTGAGTATCAATCAATTAAAGAAAAAAAAAGAAGAAGAACAATAAATAGAATTTATAAGGCCTTAACTGCACAGAAAATAAATATAATATAATATAATATAATATAATATAATAAGCATAGGAATTTATGCTTGCAAAAGTAATAGCTCTAAAGGAAAAACATGTTCCTAATGGCTGTTTTTAAAAAATGGATGAAGGCCATCAAAATATAAGCAGTCATACATCCATCCCAGCTTATGAAACACATTTGTTTGACCCGCTCATTTTATGAATTTTATCCATCCTGTAATTGAGCTACAAATGAAACTGGCCAAATATCTGTAGCAAACACAGTACTGGGAAATTGTAAATAATTATAAAAAGTAAAAACCAGCAGTTCGTTCATACAAAGTAATTGCACATTTTTAAATTCTATGTTTATCTCATTAAAAAAGTAATCATTCTTTAAAAAAAAATGTCTAAACTGCTGGAGACACAAAATACAAGACTTAACTAAGAAAGTTATTTATTTTATACAATTAATGAAATGTTTGTTTTAATTGAACTTCCAGATCCTATTGTGTATGGCCCTGTATTGTGTCCTTTTTTTCATACCTTAAAAAATGAGCAGTAAATAAAAGCAGCCATATTAGTGTGTTTCTCGTAATGTGATCAGTAACTGAAAGCTAAATATTAGTGCACTTCCCTTTTACATGCAGTGTTGTTATGAGTTATGAAATGAAAGCAGTGTGAAATTTTCTTTACTTCACACGTCCTGACTTGACTCGTAGGACGAGTAAAGGAACAGCTCGTTGACATTTCTGAAAGCCGATCACAGTCTTTAATAACAATATGCAGGTCTTCGGAAAGCTGAAAAAAATGCTTTGGGATGAATAAATTGTATGTCTAGAAGGATGCACCTGAGCCAAAACCATGAAGCAGACTCCATTTTGCCTTCCTTATACCTTGTTGTTTGGGGGTTTCTTTAAAAATTTATATATATTTTTTTATGTTTCAAGGCAGATAAGGCTGATTGTGATGGGGCAGTAATTTTCGAAGGTAGGGGACTGAACAGCACACATGCTGGATACTGAGCCTGGCACAATAGCTACACTGGGCTCAGTGAGGCACAGAGGCTGGACATGGCATGATGCCTGCCGCCTAGCGTACCAGTGCTTCCTGATAGTCTCCTATCCCTACAGTGAACTGCCCATTCACCATGGTACTGCAACACAGTCCAGCTAGCTTAGTGTGACACACAGAAACCGAGGGCAGAGTGCCCAGTGTGGCTCAGGCTAATGTTAAAACCACCACTGTGTATTGACTAGCAACAGCACTGGGCATAATGCACTGTGGCACAAAACACCAGGCCAAACTAGCTGTGGTAACAAGTTTGTGCTATGTGGTAGACCACATGCCATTTAGTGACTCAGTCTGGTTTCAGACAATATGACAAAAAAAAAATCCTGCTTTTAACGTTTGAAATAAATGATGTTCACTCAAGCTAAACTATATTTTTTCATATTGTGAATTGAAAAAATGCGTCATGTGAATTCTATAAAGGAAATCATGACACATGCCATTCTGCCGGTGTCAAAAACTTTCCCCCGTGCCCACTGCATTGCAGATGCCAGCTAACGAATCAAAGGCACGCTAGCAGACAAAGAGGATTCAATGCCAACCGCCATTCCTCCATCACTGGCACGCTCCATGCCACTCTCCTACCACAACACAAACAAAATGGCCGTCCTGGATATGCCCTGCTACAAAGCGGGGGCATTATTTGAAGACGGGCACAGGGTCCAGGAGGTAAAGCTTGCTTCGGTAATGTAATAAACCCATAAATAGAGATCGTTATTCACGTATTATGTATTTCGTTCACAGTTTATAGTCTCTTAGCATCATGTTAAAAAACATTCTAGCAAACAGTATAGAAAATAGTGGACAAAATATTCATTAAAAGGTTTTTTTAAACCTTAAACAAAAGTCACACCTGGGTTTACAGCTACGTCAGAAAACGTTCTAAGCTTTACCAATAAATTCAAACCGCACTTTCTGATTATTTGCCGAATTTAAATGCTGCTGTTGTTTACAGAATTTAAATTCCACTAAATGCTGTTAAGTGTGTGCAATAAAGAAAATACTCATTTTAACTGCTATTTTTTCTTAATGCCACAAAAGCTACTAGCTTGTAACTCTCCGTTCAAAGCGATGTAAGAGATTTAGGCCACTGTTGAGTGTCAGTGGCCGGATGCACGTCCTCCTACAAAGACACAAAAGAGAGGGTGATGCCAACCCTGATGCCAGTGGCAACCATTATTGTCCCTCCGCTATGCCTTCTGCTTAGCCTGGCACTTCACTCGTACAAAATGGAGGCGCTAAGCCTGGCGATAACCCACCTCCTCCTCGCACAACCATTCAAACACATGCAGGCTCGCATGTATTCTACAATAAAACACAAACATTATTTTGGCATCTAAGGTAATAAAGACTGACTTGTTACAAGGACGGGGTAGCTCAACCTTTATTAGAATTGCGGGTTTTTAATAGGAAGAAGTGACGACTTTTCAGGCAAGTGAAATTAGGTTTATAGTTCTAGAGTAAGTAGGAGTATGAATAAGAATAAGAAATAGTAAACAATATAATACAGCGTTTATAAATGTGCTTTCCTTGGTAGCTTTTTTTTTTGGACCTTTCAATCTAATGTTTTATATCATAGATTTTTCTAAACTCTAAACTCGTCTTATATTTAAATATTTAAAGTTCTCCACATGTCTGTAATGTGCAGTGGAAGATTTTAGGCACTGGTATTGGTATTTAATTATATATAGAGCACCACAGTATTCAGTTATTAAGTAACCCAATTGTAATCCCTAAAAAATAATCAAAAGATAAAAAAATTCAAGTACAAAAAAATGGGAAAGAAAATGGGAAAGAAAATGTCTTACAATACATTTATGCTACTAATAAACTTCTTATTCTAGGGCCTTTCCATTATACATGATGTAACAGTGTATTAACAGCTTAAGAGTACACTAAATCCAATTTAATCTAAAGATCTTTAGCTTCTTACATTTGATGCTTTAATGTTACATTATAATCAGAGAGAGAAAGAAAGGCAGATTTAATGGATTTACTGGAAAATGTAATCTATCAAAACAGTAGAATATAAAGAATCTAAATATTGCTGCTTCTTTGGATGAATTAATGTTCACAAGAATCACAATAAGTTGTTAATGAAGTTAAGTTTAACAGGCTGTTCCTCAGGGCTTTGTAATTCTGAGACAAAGCTCCAGCCTGAAATATTGTCAGTAATATCTCCCACCAACTAGACCCTTTGCCACTCTTTCAGTGCACTTACCTTGATCTTGGACATAGTAGGCCAGGAAGAGGTCGAGCTCCTTGACGGACACGGTGATGTGGTGCGGCTGGACGCAGAGCGCCTGATTGGTGCAGTGGGGCGATTTGACTAAGCGCTCTCCGTCCGTGCTCTCCAGTGGGATGCCTTTGAATAGGATCACCATCACCAGGTCCAGGCGCCAAACTTTATCTGCCTGGCGGAGACAGTCGATGCGTCGGATTTTGCCCTTCTGGTCGGGGTTGGAAAGCACGCAGCAAGGGTGCTTCTTGCCTGTCACGCTGAGCACAAAGTCCTCACGGTACTCCTGCCGGATGTCCTTGCGCAGCTTGGCCAGCAGGCGTGATGCCCACTTCTGCTTGATCTCGGGTTTCTCGCTCAGCAGCTCGTCCTTTACTGCGCGTTCCTCGTCCTTGGACATGCGCTTCTCGTGCTTCTTGAAGTACTTGCGCTTACGGGCCTGCAGGTTGAACCAAGTGTAGGCGATGGAGCGCACATGAGGAAGGAGTGCCTCAATAAATGGATGGAACTCGTCCTGGGAGAAGAGCAAAGGAGAAAAAAAGAGATGGCAGAAAAATACAAGGAAGTCAATGAACAGGAGTAGATGTGACCTTTTTGGCATAGGTTCCCTGATCAAGCAGCCAAGAGTGTATTTTGGCCAAAAAAAAAGAAAAAAAACTTACCTCTTAACGAACAAAGCAAACAAAACTGACTATTTAGAAAGCACAAAAACGAGAAGAAATTAGTTACGTGACAGCCGTTAAAGATTCCAAATCCACAAAAGCCCTTAGGACAATTACACACACTGAGAAACTACAATTATATCACACAAAGATGCATTACATACACTACAAATTCTAAGTGCTGTACAATGGAAGCCATTCTTTTTTAAATTTGCATTTTGACAAACTAAAGACTGCGACAAAAAAAGGGTTTATCTACCATTTCTGCTGAGTTTACAGCGACGCTGGTCTGTATGGGGCTGCAGGTGTAGCAGGCACACAGAACGAGGATACCACTGTTTACCACGTTGGCTCACGCTGTGCCAACATACAGCAGACAGTTAGATGAGCAGCACTCATGCTCTCCCCTACCTCTCTCCCTCTCCCTCTCTCTGTCTCTCTCTCTATGAGAGCTGTATGTGCTAGCACACCAGGGCATGTGTCCCTCATACGTACAGCTCTCTTATCAAACAGTCCTGCATTCCGGCAGCAGTACTGCCTCATGGCCCTGTAGCGGCCCACACAACCCTCTCTAACAAAGCCAGCAATTTATCTATTATATCAACAAAAAAAGAATTTGTTATGCTACATAGTAAGATGTAAGACTCTGAAAAAGGAAAGGATTTTTTTTAAAGAAGGGAAAGTTTTACATTTCCAGCAATAGGTCTGCTTTGCCGTTGGGACGTTTTGTGGTCCAAGGGGGTCACTTAAATTGTTAGCCAAAATGAGCAGCAATTATTCCCATCCCCTCTTAAAATCAAACCAACATGGACAATGAAAATGGCATCTTGGCTCAATCCTGACATTCTTTCTGCTCCAAAGCTTTGTACGAGTGCCATTAAAAAGTCTGCTGCCAAGTAAGCAGTAACACCTACAGGCTCAATTCACAAGCTTCTTACACACCACAGGCCTATTCAGCTTTCTCTAGCGCAACATGTTATTTGTACTGTGTAATGCACTATGCCAAATCAGCCGCCAGTTTTAGTAGGCCGTTTAGTAACATATGGGCAGTGGTTCCCTTTTTTTTTAAAACCAAAATCAATAAAAGTGTCAGTAACATAGATGACTATCTAATTTACCTCCATATTTTTACAACTGAATGATAGTATGCTGTTACTAGTCTTCACGTTTATTGAATTAAATGACATTAGATGTTAGATAAGATATTCATTTGTTCATTTAAGAAGTGCAATAAGTTGAAATACAACGTGTGGGGATCTGAAAAATCACTGAAGATTCTTGCAATCGGGACTTTTTTTTCCGGAAAAGTAAAACCGAGCGAGTATTTCTATACTCCTAAACTCCACAAAAAGCCGAATGGGTGCTGGAAGAGTTAAACCACAGATTATTCTTTATTTATGCAGGCAGCTTACTGCTCTTTGGGAAACCGCAACCGGCACTGCACTCCCCTATCTCTCCTCCTTACAATGTTTCCCTCATGCACTCCACACCAACACTTAACCACTACTCAGAAACTACACAACTCCGCAACAAAACTACATAACTAGGTAGGATAGACGTTGTATTCTAATACTGTTAAACACTGGGAATGTTGGCATTGTCAATAATGCAGAAGTGGTGTCTTCATTTAATATTATTTATTACAGAAACCCACTAACACCACAGTTAAAAAGTTAGAATTATTTTGTACATCAGATTGCAGTTATTTTAGTATAAGGACATAACAATCAATTATAATCTTATTACAGTTTATATCAGTCCTTGGGCCAGATGCAGTCTACTGTAGTACACAAATCACACAATTCCAGATCCCATAATTATGTATGTACATATAACACGCTTTTAAATTATGCCAAGTGCCTTTGTTATGATGTTTGAGATCATTTGATGTATGCAAAAAGAAAATATTTGTCTTATGGATTTTAAACAGGTCCAGTGACAAAGAAAAGAGTTGTACAGTGTACAGTATAAAAATGTAATAAGTAATGATAAATATTTATGATAATAATATTTATTTTAATACAACTTAATGTAAATGATCTGTCCAAAGTAATGCGACTTAAAGACAGGGCCGTGAAAGGAAATGTTACTAAGACCTCAAATGCACAACGTAAAAACTGCCTCCATAAGGAGTCTATGTTTACTTAGAGATACTTTACCTAATAATAATTCTGGAAATCACATAATTCCAGATATAATGATATGATATAAAGAATCACTATATCATTATATCATTATTATAAAGATAATGACTTTAATTGGCTCATGGTTGTAGGACTTTCTCGTGTTAGTAATAAACTGATGTAGTTATACCTTGATCATGACTGTACAAAAATCCTATGGCTGATTCAGTTAATGTTTTGTTTTCGGGTTTGTTTGTTTTTTGCCATATTATTAGGAATGTGTAGTATAATGTATAGTCTAAGACTACAGTAGACTACATGAGGCTAATCCATGTGTCGGCTGCGTGAAGTTCGTCTTTGCGCCAGGTTCAGCCCTCCTTTGTACTAAACCATATCTCAGTCAATCACTCGGTGGTGCCAAGCAAAATATAAACAGTAAAATTGTGTCAGCCAAAGCTGGAGGACTCGGTCCAACCGCTCAGTCGGCCTTATCACTGTTTTCATCTTAATTCACTCGCCTAGTGGCTCTGCGTTTAAACTCTGCGCGCTCCTGGCCAAGCACACTGCTCGAGTAAGAGAAAACAAAAAGGCGTCAAAAACCTCCGAGTTAAAGCTAAAGCGCGGAATGATCGCTCTCAGTCCGGGTTCTGTTCGCCTGCCCTGCACTGCAAAGCTTCTGCACGTCTATAGGTTTAGCCTACAGCGGACGTGTGATTTATGGCTAAACTAATCTGGGTTTGCGCACAACGTAAATGTCCAACGTTAATGCACTCTTTTAAAATTACATACCCTAATGCACTCTGACATCTGCAAGTTCTCTCGTACCGGGCACACGCCATTAACTTTTAAAGCATAATGTAAAATAAAGTCCCGACTCAATGCACAGTACACAATTTCACCCTAAGCAAGTAAAAGATAATGAACTGAAATCGATGGTTCATTTGATTAATGCGCAGTAAAACGTTACATCTCCACCATTTATATTAAAATTCTGAATAAAATGAATAAAACCAGGTTCCTCAGAACTAGAACCGTCCGACTGAAACAAGTTTGCATTTCAGCAAATAAAACTCAGCCACGCTGCATACTCAGCAATATTGAAAAGCCTAATCGATAAGCGATCTGTAAAGCTCTACCTGCGTTAGACAAATGGGCGAATACATCATGACCTCGGCCGCCAGTGCAGATAAGATCGATCGGTCACCAAAGTCCGGTTATTATCGGTTCATTCTCCCGAGCCCGTGCTGCACCGTGCACGGCCAACTGGAACTTGTCCTCATTCAAAAGCGAGCGAAAAGCTTCATCAGAGACCGGCGGAGAACTTCGCAGATCCCAGCTCGAGCATTTAAAGATTCCCACGAGAGCTCAGGAGCACAAAAGACTGAAGCGGAGAGCCTTCAGGAACACTGCACGCATCCGCAGAGACCGAGCTCCAACCGGAGTGAAGTGGAGTGAAAAAAACCCACACTCTCTCTCTCTGATGCTGCTTTAAAGGGGAAATCTTGAAGAATGTCACAAGTGCAAGTCGAAATCTAGAAGGCGCCAAATTTCTGATGCCGTTTTCAAACTTGATATTATATCGAACGGTAACACCCTCTAGTCTGCTGGATCCTAACAAATCAGTCTCACGATTTTTTTTTTCATTTCATTACAAATGAATACTCCTCCTCTTCAGGCAAACGCGTTCCCTACCACACAGCCCACCTTCAGGTCTCCTTCTCAAACCACAGCACTTACGCACGAGCACGGGCTTTTCACACTTTATCGTACAATTTTGTCTTAATATTTATTTCCCTAAATACTTTATGCGTTCAGCTCAAGCCTATGTATATTACAGTGTTTCAAATAACATTAACGCAATGCACTAGGTGTTTTAAGTAATCGTGGCTTTTAGATGTTTATCACTGATAACCATATGAGTGTGCAGACACCGTCAGAGTAGTCAATCTAAGCACAATGTATTTATTATATAGGCTTCATCATGGGCAACGACAGGAGTCTTCATTGCTCGACATTTCGGTGTGATTTTTGCCTTGTAACTTTGCAAAATTACAAGAACATATAAGCACGTGTTTCCATGCAGTGTTCAAGTCAACTGTCAGGCCCGGCAAAAATGTTGTACAGTGTCAAACCCGGCAGTAACGCATCAAGGCCTTCCTACAGAACGGGTTATTTCAGTGGTTAAGTATAGGTGATTTTTTCATGTATGGGTATGGGCTCTATAGCGCATATGTTTATCTAGCCTATAGGATTTACAATCATAATTAGCCTATTTTCTGCGAGTGAAGCACAAAGTGACACAAAGCAGAGTGAAGGAATCCCAGCTCGGGTTGTAGATCACATGGATGTCGGTAAGTGAATTACTTTAGACTGGATAGTCAATATAACCTCTGGCGCGCTTCTTTAACAAGAAGGAAATAAAAGCGTTTAAGAACTGGACGTGGTGTGTCTCGGACCCGGGAGAACACTGACCGATCACAGGTTTGCAACACTGATCTTTATTCACATCACGTCACGTCGTAATCTGGTGTCAAAGTCTACAAAGCCTTGTGCACTGCACTCCACCCCCCTGTCTGTCCAGTAACGCACAGCGTCCGCGGTCACGTCGCAAAAACGCACACGGACACCGGGATCGCGCTTTTCGCCCCGGCGCAACGTTTAGTTCAAGGTCAAACCGCCGCCAGACTTTAGGCTATATATGTGTGTGCACATTCAGACCCGAAAGAATTGTTACACCATAAGAGATTTTTAAAAGTTCATAATCAAGTCTGTCATAAAGAAACAAAGTGCAGCGCGCAGCAGTGGAACTAAGTTGACTTTAACCACGCACGACAAACGTGAACTTGGCGAGTCTTAAGCAGCAAACAGTGCTGTAAAATTCAGCCGCTTGGCTCCAACACAGCGTGCCCGAGTATTCACTCTGTGGCTCTGCACCGTGCCAAAGGTGCAGTGCTACAAGGGGGCGAGTTAGCTAAAAGCAGGAGACATGCCAAGAGCTGACTGATCTCTTTAGGCGCAAACACTGCCACCGACTTCTGACACACGACGATACGACCCACATAGGAAGGCTGCCAAAGCACAATATAAACAATCCAACTTATACCGCCATTCTCCAGCAGTTTTCAAATTCAATTCCCTCCAAACATGGGACTACATTAGGCTATGGACTACCGTCGGCACAAGCCAGAGGATTACACTTGCACATTAACTTCACAAAGTATTCACAAAATGATAGCAATATATTATATTCCATGGTAACGTACCATTGCACTGTATTGCATGGATTTAAACGGATGTCCAGGAGGCGATGTGAAAATCAAGCCGGTACCTTCACATGTCTCAGTTTGTTTGTTTTTTTTTTAAATGCAGCCTACTTTTTTTTTAGATTGTTGTTTTCTTTTTCTTTTTGTTCTTTTCACGCTGCGGTGCTCTCAAAAAAATGCACACCGGAAGAGAATTCTTGGCAGACAGGAGGCAAAATCAAGTCAGCGAACACCTCAGATTTTTTTTCTAATCTTCCTTCCTCTACGAGTCAGACTTTTGGATAGGTTTTTAGTGGTTCAGTTGAACGCGATCCAGAAGAGGCAGAGTTTTTGGAACTGGGCACGTCTGCGCCTTTACTTTCTCTGTCTGCCTGTCGTCGCTGCTGCTCGCAACTCTTGGAATCGGCGTTCTCGTCTCTGATTGGCTGAGGCGCTGTTGGCCCTCCGTGCGCCGGTCCTCGCCCTGCGCCGCTCACTTCCGCCTCGCCGCCGCGCTCGCGTTGTTGGCTTATGACCGCGCGGCAAGTCAAGAACCCCGAGCGAACGAATTCTGTCCTTATGAACCCGGTTTATTTTCATATCACGTTAGATATTCGTTCTTATGACAACCTGTAGTTGTCTTTAAGAATCTGCAAAATTTTGCAATGACCCACAAAGCCTTAAAAACACCAACAGTAATTATAATAATAATAATCATCATAATAATGGCGCAATATTAAGTTCAGATGAGCTATTTAAAAATTTAAACGTCAGTCCACTCATTTCTGTTTAAAACATGAATTATTATTATTTATTTATTTTACAAATTTTGTTCAGATTTAAAACCTTTGTGGAAATGCTGTATGGGCTATTCAGAATAAGTGCTATGTACACACTGCTGGCAGAAAGATTGCATGAGCACAATGATGGCATTGATCCAGACCTCAGCAACCACCATTCCACAGCCACACTCTCTATTCCGGCAGAGGAGTCTCCAGGCTCGTCTCTCCACACCAACAGCAGCACATATCATATCCAGATACACACATCAAAATGCTTTAACCTAAACACAAGAATCTTTAGTCATGCAATTGCACGCAAGCTGGAGTTCAAGTCTAAAAAGCTGCTCATAACACCAGCCAAATACAACAAACTCTTATGCTCATTACATTCTGGCTCATTCTGGTATTAATCCGCTATGTATAATTGTTTATGAGAATATAATCTACAGCTGAACGTTTAGCCTGGACAAGGTTGTA
>JANCOA010000047.1:10462296-10474204 GCA_024363135.1 Leptodoras oyakawai
AACATGCAAACTCCACACAGAAATTTCCCAGGTCGCCCCACCTGGGGATTGAACCCGGGTCCTTCTTGCTGTGAGGCGACAGCGCTATCCACTGCGCCACCGTGCCGCCCCACGATTAAAGTCAAAGCTATAATTCAGTTCAAAGATGACATTTGAATTTGCACATTTTTTAAACATAGAGATTAGCACATACCTGATCTCTCTCCTGTAGCCATGATCAGCGGCTGACTGCCATCAACCAAGCAGCTGGACAGCAAAGAATCCTTATGGGTCATTTTAATGCGGCCTTTAATGTAGCCAGAGTTCAAGTCCCACATTATCAAATGGTCACTAAGTACAAAACAGATGTCATGTCAGATTCCTTTTACAACATTTCCTTTTACCTTTTACAATTTTGCCATTTCATGCCATATTACTATATCTACAATGGATATAAAACGTTTGCACACCTCTGTTAAAATTGCAGATTTTTGTACTATGAATAATGAAACCAAGACAAATCATGTCAGATCTTTTTTCACCTGTCATGTAATACAGAAACAACAAAAGTCAAGTGAAAAAATATTTTAGGGGGAGAAATGAAATGAAATGGAAAAAAATTTAACCGGTTATACAAGTGTGCAAACCCCCTAGGTTATACTTTATAATACAGAACTCTTTTTGGGAAAGAGCCTAAAAATGTTTACCAGGACAACTTGATTTTGTTTCAGATCTATCATGTTGTGATGGGATCTGTTCACAGCCCACTTCAAGTCATTTCACAGGTTCCTGGTAAAATTTAGATCTGGGGTCTTACTGGACCTTTCCATAGTGGTTGATCTAAAGCCATTCCTTTTTGTTGACTTGGATTTGTGTTTTAGGTTGTTGTTGTGCTGGAAGGTAAATTTTTTCTTCATGCCCAGCTGTCTAACAGAGGCATGCAGGTTTTATGCCAACATAGAAAACGTGTTTTCATCATGTCCATTTTCATTTCAGCAGTCGAATGTAAACAAGCAACGGCAGAACTTTATTGACTGGAAACGGCAGAACTTTATTGACACATCATTGACTGGACGATAATTTCATTTTGAACATGAGTTTGAATGTGATTGGTTAATGCATGGCGCATTCACATGCCCCATGGATGTTGCACAAGTATGTACATTTATGCAACCAGGTTATTGTAAGTTTTTTGTTTTTCTTTCCCTAAAATAATACATTAAAGGTGGAAAAAGATCTGACATGATTATCTTGTTTTCATTTTTTACATCACAAAAACCTGCAAAACTAATATGAGTATGTAAAACATGTTAAAATAAATGTTAAAATAATTGAATTCAGCCCAAAAATGTTTTGACTAAGAAAATTCTAACCGAGTTTCTGACAGACCAAGCAGTATCTCCCCCTTCATTAGCCGGTAGTCCTGTTCAGGGCAGGGTACAATGAAAAGACTAGACTTCTTCTTACTGTAGCTTCTTGTTAGAAGATCATACACCAGAAGTGTCTATATAGACCCAGAAAAAAATGTAAAATGTTCAAAGCATATTTTTTAAAGCTTCAAGATTACCAAAGGCTTGCATCTGTATGTGTATTATATAAGTAATAATACACATACATACAAAGTAAGTTGTAAGGTGTTATCTTGTGAGTGTAGAATTCTTGTACAACTGTATTGTCCGTGCAAACAGACAAGCTGGCAGAAATCACATCCACATTCAATGCAGGAGGCCCCACACATATATCCTACAAGTCAATACAGTGTCTTTTACCTTTCATTTGATATGGGAGCAGAAGACCCACCAGAGTGCGTCTGTTAACACCACTGCACCAAACACAGCGCCTCACCTGGGCTTGTGACATTGCTAACTGGATCCTAGAGGACTGACAACATGTTTTAAGGTCTGATGAGTCACGGAACAAATTGTTTTGGGCTGATAGTAGCATTCGTGTGTGGTGCAGACCCCATGAATCCATGGACCCTGGGTGTCAATAAGGCATTGTGCAGGCTGCTTGTGGCTCCATACTGGTGTGGGGTAGGGTCTAATGACATGGGTTGGGTCCACTGGACCACGTATCCATGTCATTGACCAATGTCCACTACATTTCACTGCTTGGTGACCATTTGCAGCCTTTCATGGACTTCATGTACCCCCACAATATTCCAGCAGGATAATGTGCCGTGCCATTGGCCCAGGTTGCCAGAATAAGTTTCATGAGGGTTCAGGAGAGTTCCGACGAATAGTGCGGCCTGCACGTTCACCCAGCTAGAGGGGGTCCGACATGATACTAGTTCCTGTCCCATACATGATTTTGGTTACAAATCACACAAAACAGTGACAAGTCACCTTCATCCTGTGGTGAAACATTTTTATCCTGATGGGATAAAAGTGGATTGTTGATGATGAAAATCATATTTTATGGCCTTCACTGTCATATCATATCTATCTCAACACCTATGGGAGATTTTGGACTAACATGGTAGACAGAGTTCTCCACCAGCTTCATCAAAACATCAATTGAGGTATCATTTGGAGAAAACATTTACATTTACATGCATATACCAGATGTAATGATCCATAAAGAACAAAGAAAATAAACAATGTGTCTATCTAGCATATAAGCAGTGGACCTAACAATACAAATTATACTTTTAAAAGTCTGTGATGATCCTATATAGTTGCCATACAATACAAAGTGTCCACAGGAATAACTGATAACTGCTTAAATAAAGTTATAGAATCAGATTATGTTATATAAATTAAACATGTATGGCACATACTTGTTTTCTAAAGCCTTTTTCAATTAATATTATTAACTGTAGTATTTCTTGAATCAAAGTTGTACCTGGTACACTGGTGTGGGTGTATTAGTGAAGGTTGCAGTGCCATGGTCAGTCAGGATATAAACTTTGAGGTCTCGCACCAACGCTATGTCAGCACTGGTGAATAAGCTCTGTTCAACCCGGACAGGTCGAGCCTTGAACCGTGCTCGCCTTATGTTCCACACCCGCACCGTACCAGGGCGTGTGCTGCGACACACTACATAACTGTATATAAAAAAATGTCACCACAGCCTTGAATTATTATATTATATTATATTATATTATATTATATTATATTATATTATATTCTGAGTGATACATTGTTTATGCAGTATACAGTATGTATCATTAAGGTATGCTAGTAAATATTATTATCTTACTATGCAAGTGTCTACCTGGGATATTTATCTGTAGCTATAATATCCTGAATGCCATCACTCTGTGCTCGGTGGATGTTGAATGTGAGAGACTGGTCATTGATTCTGGAGACCAGATTCCACAGGCGCAGGTAACGCTCTCCCATACAGAACCCCATACAGAAACGCAGGTCTGAACATATACCTAGACATAAAAGATACCTATAAACCCATGATTGTGGTAGGTTACAACTACCTTTGATGTAAATTAAATAGCTGGTCAGGGTCTACTCTTTCATACGTTAGGAAAGCCATTAAATCAGCCTGTAAAGACGTTCTGTAACAGATCACTATACAGGGTGCTATGGTCAAAATGTTTTTATCTTCATCTAAATACAAACATCATTTCCAGAAATGTTGGGACACTTGGGTTTTGTAAATATACTGGTTTCATGTTCAACCAATGCATATTTTGTGTAATTCTTAAGGTCATGAAAAATAAATTACACACACTTTATCTAAAATCTAATCATAATAAACTATTTATACAGTGTATATTTAATGTCCTTATTGTTTAAAGCATTGTGTGTGTTGACCAACCTGCAGTCAGAAGGCCAGGGAAATGTGCCATATGTTTATGATCCTCGGTCTCTAGATTCCAGGTATTGATTTCTGTGGTCCCGTTATGAGGTGAGGGGCAAAAGGCCACGATATGGGTGCCACCCTTATTGATGGTAACATGGGAAATGTAATCCTGGCTGCAGCCAATAATAGAGCGCAGATACTGGAAAGAGGAAGTGCTGAAGAGCTCGATGTGTATTATATCATTGTGTCTCCTATAGGGATACCTCATACAATAAAAAAGTAAGGACAGATTTTAGGTTTGTAATAGAGAATATACAAACCCCATTTTTGGAAAAGTTGAGACACTTTCTAAAAATGCAATAAAAACTGAAATCTGTCATTTCTTAATTTAGGTCAACGAAAAGATTTTTTCGAAAACATTTTCAATGACGAACTTAATTCTATTTGTTATATATAAAAACAAATTTAGAAATTTATGCCTACCCACACACTCAAAATGAGCTGAGAAGGAGGCAAAATAAGACAAGAAAAGAAAGTAAAACTGTTCTGGGAGGTTCCAAAAAGGAAGGAGCATCCACCAAATGCTTAGTCTTTGCAAGCAAGGAAGGGTCGTGGTTCACCACTTTGTGCCACTGCATCAATTAATGCTACCTGAAACTCTATTATGCAAAGAGGAAACCACATATTAGTTCCTCTCAAGGTTTCTTCCTCTTATCATTTGAGGGAGTTTTTCCTCAATATCGTTGACACCAGCTTGCTCATTAGGGATAACAGTTAGGGACTAAACCTATAAGCCATGTCATAATTTCTTGTCTTTGTAAAGCTGCTTTGAGACAATGTCCATTGTTAAAGGTGCTTTAGAAAGAAAGTTGAATTGAATATATTAATTTTGTGCAGAAACACAGACGAGTTCTCTGTCATCTTATATTGACCAAAAAACAGTGGAAATGTGTTTTGTGGATGAGTCCACATATCAGCTTGTTCTGGGGAAAAACAGATGTCAGATTCTACTTGCCAAACATGAAAAAGACCATCCAGACTTTTACCAATGAAAAGTGCAAAAACCAATATCTGTGATGGGATGGGGGTGCATCAGTGCCCACGGCATAGGTGATACTGAAACTTTTACTGGTATTTTGGAGAGACATACAGTATGCTGCTGTCAAGACAATGTCTTTTCCCAGGAACTCCACGCCTCTTTCAGCAGGACAATGCCAGGCCTCATTCTGGATAAGTTACAACATGGCTTCATATACATAAAGTCTGTGCTTAGCTGACCAGCCTGCAATCCAGATCTGTCTCCTTTTTAAAATGGAACAGTGACAGCATGCCTCTGTCCCAACTTTTTTTTTTGAGTCTGTTGCAGACATCAATTTATAATTTTGTTTAGAGAATTAAGTTTGTCATTAAAAACACTGAAAATCTTTTCTTTGTCCTTGTCTGTTAAGTAAAGCGTTAAGTAAATTCACAAGTTAGTTTTCAGTTTTATTACCTTTTTAGAAAGTGTTCCAACTTTTCTGGAAATAGTGTTTGTTACACAGTGAAAAAAAAGACACTACATGGAAATGTTTATTTGAGAAATGTAAGCTCTTTATGCTACTATGTTTATCTAACATTATACCACTTCTAAAAGATGCTGAGGTAGATACACTAACAAAATTAAACACGAGGTTAATTTGAAACATTTTGAATGCTTTTTTAAATGCAATATAAAATGTCCTGCTACCTGCAGAAGAGCAGGAAGTATTGAGAGTTCATTTCCACAGCCTGTATAGAGGCAGCCTGATGCTGAGCTTTTAGAATAACCAATACTGACCCTGCTCTAGCACCGAAAACAGCAGCTTCTCCACCACTTCTGCAAAAAAAAACACAGATAGGGGAAAAAAGTGACTGGCTAAAAGCTTTAAACAGCCTGTTAATGTGGCTTACTGGGTTTTTCCATGGTCTCCACAGCTGCACTCATTCCAAAACAACTCTCAGTGCATTCAAACAGTCAATCAAGTCCCACATTACTCATGTGTAGGAGATGGAGTCTGTTATGTCATAATAGTAGAACTAATGTCATTGTCTAATCATCCAAATGTTTCTCAAATGCTATCAATCATTCACAACTGAAAGAAACAGACGTTGAACCAACGATGCAAACAAACAGTTGGAAAGCATGAAAATGAAAAAGAAACAGGTTTCTGCATGACCAGGCAATTCAACTCAGTTCAGAAACTGCAACAGTGTCCTTTTTAATATAGCTGATATCAAATGCCATAAGAAATAAATGAATTAAATGAAGTAAAAATGAATTAATAAAATTTAAATACCAAAAGCTTGATTTTCATCATAATATTGTTGGTTGAACTTTCATACCATAAGCTTAGCCTTATGTTACACAGTTTACTGACCTATAGATACTAACCTATATGCAAGGAGGACATAATCTTTAACAGAGTTGTGGGAGACCAGAATGGAGTTGTCTTTGTGAATGGGGTCACAACCAAGTGTGAGGTTCACACAGTGAAGCAGTGAGCAGGACACTGCTAAATCAAACACCTAACAATAAATAATAAAGAGAACAAGAATAATAATATCTACAAGAATTTGTTGCAGAGTTCACCAATAATTACTATGCATGTATAACACATCTAACACATGCTCTTACCTTGACTATGTGACTGCCATCATAAAAGACCACCAGGAGTTGTCCATCACAGGTAGATGTGATGACAGGAACGTCCATTGACACTGCATCTGTATAAAGCACCTTTCCAGTGTGCACCTCTTGGACCTGAAGTCTGTGTCCCATTCTTAGTACCAACACCGTGTCCTCCAGACAGAGAGTGACATCCTCAGGAGCACAGTTTAGATTAGAGCCCACTGAAATGGGTATGGTTTTGGCAAGGGTTACTGAATCCTTCAACTTCCAGAGGTTAAGTGTTCCATCTACAGAGCATGATACTGCATGATACTGACCCATGGCCAGTGCTTTTACAGGACTCATATGACCTGTAGACAAGGTATGGTGACAATCATACAAAAAAAAGATGGTTTAGTTCACCTATTTTACATAAAAACCACAAAACTGTTGTCTACAGTTTGGAGAGCAATTTATCTAACTATATTAGTACAAAGTACAAAAGTATATAAGAAGGAAAGGAAGAGTTTTCCAACCGTACTGATATTTCAGAAAGGCAAACACATATTTTTTGCCTCTGGGAACTTTATATCATGTAATTTTCTTATTCCAGTTCATCCCTTCTCATGCCTTCTACCTCATTAATCTAATAATCACTAATGGTCAATTTAATTCACATTTTCTATATTACCATAGGTTATAGAAATCATGCTTTTTAAATGGTTAACTTTGCAAATAGAAACACTTAAAGTTGCAAATGTAAAATATAAAATGCTCTGTATAAATAATGTTGAAAATACTGAACTCCTAAATCAATGAACTGAAAGGCATTCAGGAAACTGTGAGAATCCAAACAATGCCACATCCGTGTTTCCATCCCAAACCTATACTCATGCCTCATGATTTGTCAACTGTATTTCATTTTTGGCCATGCCGAAAGAGTTACTACAAAAGAAAATCCACTACAATTACTAATTAACGGTTAAAAATGTAGTCAGTAAGCTAATCCAAGTATTACAATATTGTAAGTATTGTGTGTATTGCAGGTAATGTTCTTAAGGTTTTTTTTTTATTAAATGTAATCAATGTTGTCAGCAATACAGTTCTACCTGCCAGTAGTGTGTGTGTTATTCCTCCTGGTGGCAGGAGGCAGCTGTAAGATGGCACCAGGACAGGCACTGATGAGACTTGGCACTGTGTCAAGAGTTCATGCAAGTAAGAGAAGCGCTGAGGGTCACCTGCAAGTGGCAAGTGTCAATGCAAAGAAAACTACCACTGACTATACTGTTTCTTGTGCCTGTTCACAGTACCTGGAGCCACAGGCTTATCCTGGGCAGTGATGTGGAGGAGACGCCCCAGTAACTGAGATGCCAGTTGGCATGGGTCCTTTAACAGTACAGGGCGTGCCAGACAGAGAGCCTGGGCCAACATGTCTATATCAGGCAACTCTCTGTAGCACAAACACCAAAAGCACAAATACAGATACAAACTGATGACACTTTACAACATTGTAAAACACAACTCAATATAATTCTACTAGACACACATGTAGACCTATAGTTCTAAGTATCTTACTTATCTGGCATGACAGCTGCTTTCAGATCCTCTTCTACATGGCTGATGGACAGACCCCAGACTTTATGCAGCAGGAACTCATAGTTAAAGAGGCACTGGCTGAGCAGAGACAGAATCTGGCCTGAATGTTTGAGATGGTAGGGCAGCCCATGAAGCTTACGCAAATTAAACACATAACTCATCCTGCCATCTTTCTCTCTAGTCCATGCGAGTGGCTGGAAAATGTGACTATCAGAAGCACTGCAGCTGTAATAATCTGCAAAGTCCGCATGGATATCTCTCTTTGAGTTTTCTGTTTTCAAATAACGCTGAGTGATGAAGTGGCTGAATTCAGCATGAGTCCAGCACAATACCCATGTCCCATCACTTTCCACCTCCATAACGTGAGACCTGAGTTCCCACCTCAGCCGGGCCCAAATACCGTAAGGTACACTGGGATATCCTGAGGTGGTTGGAGTCTGATTGTGTAGCTGTGTAAGCTCCTGAGCAACTCGCCTGTCACGTCCTAGCAATTTTAGAAGTTCCTCTTCTGTCACACCACCACGGGAGAGTGAGATCAGTGATGTAGCACGCCGCACAAGATTCTCACCATATTCACGCTCTAAACATGCCAGGAGCATCAGGAAAAGACTTCTCGAATCCCCAGGAAGAGAGAGCTGTTCTAGTGAGGTGAAAGAGGTCCACTTTCTGCTTTCACTGTATGCAAATCTTAGATACATAGGAAAAGGACAGAAGAGACACGAGCGCAGTAAGAGGCTCCATTGGTCTTTTTGAAGCTGATAAGATTCAGACACCATCTTAGAAGTCAGACTGGCTTTGATTTCCGCACTGCTCAGTGGAGGAATGGCAAGAACTGAGACCTTAGCTTGGGCCTGAGAGATATGGGAAAAAAAGGAAGGAAGGAAGGAAGGCAGGCAGGCAGGCAGGGAGGGAGGCAGTGAGGGAGGAAGGAAGAAAGAAAGAAAGGTGATGAACAGATGGAAGAATACAATCCATTTTCTCATGCTATACTGAGTAGTGGAGAAAAGGGGCACCTGTAGTGAATGAGCAGCAGTGGATTGTGCGTTGGCAGACAGGATAATGTAGACATGTCGAGGGAGAGGAGCATAGAGCCAGGACAGATCTGCTTCATGTTCCTCACTCAGCTCATCCAGACCATCAACCACCAGGGCCAGAGGCTTGTTCTCATTCACCAACATTAACAAACTATGCAGCTCATTATACAGCTGTGCCAAGGACTGAGGAGTGACAAGCAGACTGTTACAGAGAATGCACTCAGAATGTAAATCAGAGTGCAACTCAGAGATGGCATGTCCAAAGGAACAACAAACATTAATCTTCATTAAGTCCTTATTCACAGTTCTTTTGAGTGACCAACAATTTAAAAACATGGTGCTATTAGACATGGAAATTGGTGTTCATTTAATTTGATTGCCTTTCTACACGATGTACAATTGTCTGTCCAAAAAGTAATACACTTTTTTTTTTATTTCTTGAAAAAAATTACTATTCAATATTATCACCTTCACAATATGTTCCTTGTGAATGCACACAATGTTCCCAATGCTTCTGCCATTGTTGGTAGCAGTGCTTGAAATCGTCAACTGTGAGAGTTTAGAGTCTCGGTCACAGCTCTATGGGTGTTCTTATTTGGCCTTTCAAACGTATTTTAATCTTGAGGAACAAGTAGAAATCATATGGAGCCAAGTCAGGGGTGGATGTGGTAGGGGTTTTTTCAGCAAAGAATTTGCACACAGCCAGTGAAATGTGACTCAGTGCATAGTCATGATGGACGATCTATGAAGAGGCGATTTGAAGGCGCACATGCAAAACCCTCTTCCAACATTTCATTGGTAATAAGAGTAAAATGTTCCTTCTAATCATCTGACAAAATCTTGGGAAGTTTTGCACAAATGTGAGTGCTAACTCATGTGCAATCATCCTGACATTTATTTGTAGGCCACGATTATGTTTTTGATGTGGATGGGCATGTGGTTCGTCTTCAACAGTTTCATGACCCTCTTTGAAAGCTTTGTGCCGTCATTAGACTTGTGCTGACAATAGGGCTGCTTGTCCGTAAACTTTATTCAACATATCGAGAGTTTCTGATGCACTTCTGATTTTCATGCAGCATTTGATTGCGTACCCTTGCTCCAAACTGGCTTGCATTGTTCCAGTGACGAGGCACTTTAGCAGGGTTTCACAAAAACCCTGCAACTCAAATGCAACTGAAACAGGTCGATAGAGTTTATCTCTAACTGACCTTGAACCACCTTCCTGGTTTACATAAGAATAAAGTTCCTTAGAGGGTTTATATAAGAAAGTGCCTCAGTGGGTCAATTCAACAACAATATCAATGACAAAATAATGCTAGGAAACTGGAGTGATCATTTACCTCTGATATTTCTGTGTTTTTGCAGTAGACATCCGCAATTGTTGTACAAAGCAATTGTAGGAGAAGGCGCACATTTCTGCTGTCTGATGTCAGCCCAACAAAACACACCAGCACCGTCACATCTCTGAGATTAAACAGGACTAAATGTTACAAAACCAACTGAGATATCTGAGGGTCCATAACTTTTGTTGATCTCTGCAATGCCCTTTCTTGCCTACCCAGGTATCCAAGTTGGTAAAAGCTGTGTCACCTTGGCCAGCATGGTGCTTTTCCCTAAACCTGGCTCACCTAACAGCAGCAAAGCATTCTGGGATGAGGCTGACTTTAGCAGAGCAATCCTCACTTCCAGCAGGAAGTTTTGCCTAAACTCAAAGCTCTGTGCTCTACAAAAAAAAGAATAAATAAGCCTAATACAACCAGTCAGGAAATTATATTTTTACAGTCATATAAGAAAAGAACAGCATTTAAAATAAACAACAATTAAAAGGAAAAGAAAAGGAAAATTACAAAATTAAACCATTGTTTGAAACTCACTGTATTTTTCCATGTTTAAGGTGAAGCTGAAGCTCCTTCTGAATTTGAGTTCGTGAAGCTTCTTTTCTCATGATATCAAAGTAGCCTTTGATTGGTTTTACCCGCATCATCCTGTAATAAAACTGACCACATTTAATCTGCCGTCTGTACATTCTGGTAAAGAAAATCTCATCTGTTCATATCTATACCTGCTGAAGGTTGCCATGACTGTGCGTAAAAAATGAGAACAGAGACGTTCTGTGTAGAACTGATGTGATTTGTTGTGTTTGGGGCTGATACCTTTCCTGCCCCAGCTGACATTAATCTCATAGATATTAGTGTGTCGCAGCTTCAAGATGAAAGAACACATAGAGAGAAGTTTATATGACCTTATATGACCATGTATACATAACTGCATTCATAAAGTCATGATGGGAATGGATTCCCCTATCCACAGGGTTCAACGACTCATTAAACAGTTTGGTGAGTATGAAAATGGTGTAAATCATATGCCACCAAATCACAACACATTTGGACACCTATGGAATATTTTGGCCTGAGGTGTTAAACAGTTCTCTCCACTATCACCATCAAAATCTACATCAATCAGCTGAGGGAATAACTTTTGGAAGAAGAGTGTTAGAGTTAGTGCAGTAGAGTTTCAGAGATGTGCAGGATCTATGGTTGATCTGGTTGCTCATGGAGGCCTAACATCATACTGAAATGCTTTTAAATGAGTCATTTTGATCTGAAAAATACATAATGTTTTTAATAATCTCCAGTTAAGCAGATGCAAACCATTACTTTACCTTGGTGTGGATGTTATGGATTAAGCTTTGTTGTGCTTGATACAGGGTATGGTTGAGCTCTGCTCTACCTTTCTGCAGGTCAATGAACTGTGAAGCATATTCACTCTTCAGATTATATAGCAGATCAGTGATAGTGCGCTTATAACAGTGACTGTATTCCTCAGCAGGGAGTTTTGCTCCAAGACCTTGTTCTACCTCCCAGTCCAACACTGAAATACAAAAAAACAATGTATCAGTACAATAAGATTT
>JANCOA010000047.1:10820948-10831278 GCA_024363135.1 Leptodoras oyakawai
AGGCCTGGGTGTGGTTAAAGACAGGTGTCAGAAACCACAGTTACAGTATGTTTTAACAAGGGGGCAATCACTTTTTCACAGGGTAGGTTTGGATTTTTTTTCTGCCTTAATAATGCACCTTAATTTAAAATATCATTTTGTGTTTACCTGTGTTGTCTTTGACTAATATTTAAATTGGTTAATTGGTTGTCTTTGACTAATATTTAAATTTAAAATGTTCTGAAACAAGTGTGACAAACATGCAAAAAATCAGGAAACCAGGGAGGGGGCAAACACTTTTTCACATCACTGTATTTTGACATGATTTGATGTTTTCATTCAAGTAGTTGTGTGTGACTATAGCAACCACCTGAGATACCTTCTCAGCTAGCAACACCACAGAAACCACCAGGAATACCATAGCAACACTATAGCCACCAGTTGTACCTTATTGACCATGTAACAATAGCCTAGCAACTGCCTGGAAGTGGAATCCACTTAAGCTGTGCAACCATTCAGCGTTTCCTTGAGCAAATGTACTTGTCTACTTATTATTTTGATTATTTAGTAGTAGTAGTAGTAGTAGTAGTAGTAGTATTGTGTGTGTCATTGTCTTTGCAGTCCTCCAGTTTGGTTTCAGTAATTGAATAATTTCTTTAAATGACTAAAAACATTTCTCACCTGAGCTGCAGATTTGCTGTGAGCATGTGTGCATGATGGAACCTTATGGCGGAGTGTTAAAGTGTGACGTTGAGAGGTAATCCCAAGCTCTGTGACCTGACTCTCTTTCCCAGATGCTAGTCAACAGATGGAAATGGGTGGATTAGCTCTATAAGAGACGAGTCTGGGAGAAGAGCAGGCACTCGGTAGATCACTGAAAGAAGAACTGAACTGTATTGAATTGTGTTGCACTGTAGGGTGTTTTTAAAAACAACATGAGGAGGCTTGTTTAAAGTGCTTTTTAAGAAGAAGTTTAGAAAGAGCTGAGGAGAAAGAAAAAAGTGGATTTTTGTTTTCTTTTTTCCCCACTTTGGTGAGACATTTGAAAACATGACTGTAATCAAGGTGAACTCGTAAGTATATTTTGAACTTCGACTCTTTTGTCATCGTTGTCTTTGTTGAGAGTTGAGCTTGCCCTGGCATTTTCAGTCTGCTTTTGTGGGTGCTACATTATAACAAGTACAGTTTTCTATTTAATTATTTGTTGTGAATGAAGGGCACAAGTTTTGCTCAGTTGTGTAGCAGGAATTTAGAAAAAGGAATTTACATTGATGCTAGCATCAAGTCTGACCGTGTGACCTGGTTTATACTAACATAACTTCAGACATAATCAGGTCATGACTGGGGGTTTATGGGTAAAGTTGTCTAAAGGATAACACTGTCAATATCTGACCAGTTTGTTCTCAACATTTTAGAAGGACACTAAATAAAAGTCTAAACAATTTATGTTTGGTTTGTTTCAGAGTCCCAACAGTTCCTGTTAAGAATCTAAATGGGTCCAGCCCTGTTCACCCAGCCTTGGCTGGTGAGTAAAACATACTAATGACCAAATGAAGCTTCGGATGAATGTTGCTAGGAAAAAGAAGAAAAGGTTGAAAAGAAATTTGAACTTTTATCTTTTATCTTTCTTTTTGGCAGGCATTACTGGTATCTTGATGAGTGCTGCAGGACTTCCTGTCTGCCTGACTCGCCCACCCAAATTGGTTCTTCACCCCCCACCCGTGAGCAAGAGTGACATCAAGCCTGTGCCAGGCCTCGGCCACTGCTGCCGCAAAACCACCAAGAAGCAAGCCCGCAAAGGTCAGAACACGCAGATGGACTGACAGAACATTGAAATGTTCTGTGTGGTAGTTGTTGTTGGGTTGCTGGTTCCCTTAGACTTGGCTGTAAAAAGTCAGTTAGTAATACATAATAGTAATAAGTAAAATAAGTAAAATAGTATTAGTAAATATTAGTAAGTTTGTCACGTTCTTTGATTGTTGTTGGTGTTACTTCATGTTGTAGGTTTTGTAACAGACCAAAAAAAACGCATTATTAACCTAGTCCTGAAGACTAGTAAGCATTATGAGTGCCATGTCTAGTGCTGGCAGTCGAATGCCAAATTTCACGAAATTTTGTCATTGCAACCATCACATTCCTATAACTCAAGAACTGCTTGAGCTACAATTTCTAAATTTGGTATGCTTATTTCACTTCATTCTTGCTCTTTCTCTCACAGTCATATTAACACCACATTGGGGTATGTATAGTTGCAATACTACACGGTGTCTGGAAAAAAATATACTCATATACTTCGGAAAGGGAAAAGGATTCCCTTTTTTCAGGGCACCATGTAGTATTGCAACTACACAACATTTATGGCATTTGGAAGACACCCTTATCCAGAGTGACTTACATTTATCTCATTTATACAACTGAGCAGTTGAGGGTTAAGGGCCTTGCTCAAGGGCTCAACAGTGGCAGCTTGGTGGTGATGGGGCTTGAGCCCCCAACCTTCTATTCAGTAAACCAACACCTTAACCACTAAGCCACCCCTGCCACTCAGGGTTATACAAATTACAAATACTATAGTTTTCTAGAATAGGGAATTAAATACTCGTGGCACTAACATTTTCCAAAATGAAATGACAATATTATCCCTTGATTTTTATAGAAACATGTAGTCATACTGTAGAATCTTAGTGCTGCTGGTATTTTGGTGCCACAGGTGCCATATTTATGACCCTGCATGACTTTACAGTTTGGCCTGTGAATAACACTACACACACACATGCTTAACTGTTTGCAGGTATTTATACATTTTCATTGACACTAACAGGCAGAACTCCTGAGGAAGTCGTGAGGAGGTACCTGCAGAAGGTCCGCAACCCTCCAGAGGAGGTAAATATGTGATTCTTTGATTTATCTCATGACCTGCTATCCATGTTGTTCTTCACACTGATATCATTAATACTGACTACACTCATTTCCTGTTCTTTCACAGGACTGCACTATTTGTATGGAGGCTCTGGCAGGTCCCTCTGGCTACAAAGGCCCTGGCGTGGGTGGCATTTCCCGGGCAGAGTCGGTCGGACGTCTGTCTCAGTGTGGGCATCAGTACCACCTGCAGTGCCTAGTGGCCATGTATAATAATGGCAACAAAGATGGCAGCCTGCAGTGCCCCACCTGCAAGACCATCTATGGAGTGAAGACTGGAAACCAACCACCAGGCAAGATGGAGTATCACGTTATCCCCCACTCACTGCCCGGGCACCCGGACTGCAAAACCATCCGGATTATCTACAACATACCCCCTGGCATTCAGG
Source organism: Leptodoras oyakawai (assembly GCA_024363135.1). Taxonomy (NCBI): domain Eukaryota; kingdom Metazoa; phylum Chordata; class Actinopteri; order Siluriformes; family Doradidae; genus Leptodoras; species Leptodoras oyakawai. The sequence goes on from JANCOA010000047.1 coordinate 10,824,233, forward strand.
TACTTATTTGGTAGCAGGCTTCCTCTAAAACAATTAAAAAGAACAGATGAGTAACAAAGGAGAAAAAGCTGGCTGGTTTATGCTGTGTGAGCAGTTTGCTGCAATCATTTCAGCCCACGTGTCCCCTTAGAGTGAAGAATCACTGCAAATCATGACAGATATTCGGATTGATCACCTTTATCCTGTATTTCTGTGTCTCTTCCTGGATGACATCCACAGGGCACGAGGGCTCACTGAACGGTTTGATGAGGATAAAATGTAAATCGGATGCTGTACCCTTCATAGTCACCAGATCCCACTCTATTTAAACAACTATAGGAGATATTGAAGTGACATGTTAGTCTCCACCACCATCACCAGAATACCAGTTCAGGAATACCTTTTGGAAGAATGGTGTTCATCCCTCCAGTATACAACCAGATATTTGTAGAATCTATACTAAGCTGTTCTGTCAGCTTGCGAGTTTACCAATATAGTTTTTTGCTTGTTTGCGCTTATTTAACCTTTAAGTGGTCAAAGCCAAGGCTTGGTATAGTGCTATATAGAAAAACATTTACATTTTATATTGTTATAAGGCATAGGTGTCATTAAATGTTATTTCCAGATTCAGCACATCCCTTCAAGAAGAGTTTATGATCTGTTTTGTTAAAAAAAAATGTTTTTTTTTTCATACTGTTCCAGTATAAATAATGTATTACTTGCAGTGCTGCTGTGAAGCTGCCACTATAAACTGAACCTGTCACAAATTATAATATTGGAATGCACTGCTACTCTTGCTGTGAGTTGTTTTAGTTCCAGCCCTCCTTAAAAAAAAATACAGGTTAAAAAAAAGTTTGTTTTTTCCACAGGGGCCTGAGCACCCAAACCCTGGCAAGCCCTTTACAGCACGTGGATTTCCCAGACACTGCTATCTCCCTGACAGTGAGAAAGGCCGTCTGGTAAGTGTGCACAAACATCCACTATACCAGTAAAAGCCTTCTTGCTGCTTTTCAATAAACCATCTCAGATGATAGCGTATCATATTGTATCATTTCCATGACTCGACAAATTAACTTACAAATGCAATCTGCCAGGTGTTGAAGCTGTTGCTGGTGGCGTGGGACCGCAGGCTGATCTTCTCCGTGGGAACCTCCAGCACGACTGGAGAGACCGACACAGTTATCTGGAACGAAGTCCATCACAAGACGGAGTTCGGATCCAACCTGACGGGCCATGGCTACCCTGACTCAGGCCACCTGGACAACGTCCTGGAGGAGCTGAGGGCACAAGGTATCACTGAGGAAGACTGTCTGAGGGACTGAGAGATTGAAAGGCATTGACAAGTTGTGATCCCAAGATCAAATTTTGGAAGCAACTGGAACTTGAAGACTTTTCTCTGAAATTTGTTAAAGAAACTGGAGGAACTGGAAAAAGTCACAGACTCACTCTGTTCTGCGATACTGTCCCTACTGATGATGAAGAAAGCTTTGGAACTAGATTGTGACCCACTTCTGCTTTAGAGCTAGTTTAACAGACTTCTACCATGAGGGGAAAATGGGTACAGGCTAATTTACTATTGCTGGTGTTTGTTCAACAGTTTCTTGTATTGTAATTCTGTGAAGGGTATGCCACACTGAGGTACTTCTGTGCATGTAAGTAACATTTGTTGGAATAAGTCCTTTTTTGTATCACGGAGGCCCTCACATTTTTTGCTAAGAAGCTCCAGTGGCAGTTTCAGATGGAATGTGAATGTTTACTGCCCTCTAGTGGCACTTGATTATACATTCCATCCATAAACATGGTACAGTCACTTGGTTTTTATCATGGGTTTAATTTTCACTTTTATTTACACTACATTAATGAATTACTTTTATACTCATTTTAATTCTGTTGTACCTTATGTTCTGTTAGAGATGTGTAGTTCATAACTTAGAAGCCAATGATTTGGTATTGGTTTCAGCCAATGAAGCTAATACGTCGTTGTCAAAGGCTGCTAAACCTGCCCTTGGACATTAAACTCAACCCATTAAAAAGTATTAATCAGTATTAAAGTAATTGGGGGTGATGACAAATGCACAAAATGGCCAGTTTCCTCCTAAACCTTTAATTCACAGAGCCACATGGAAAGCATGAGTTTATGAAAATAAAGTTTTATTGTGATTAGACATGCAACCGGAGATTTAATGTACAACAGATGGACCAGCACTAAATTTAACCATGTTTCAGATAAATGTGATCTATGACATGTCAGACTTGTGTAGAGGTTTGACATAATGTCATGTAACTCAAGGCACCATATTGGTCATCGGGGAGCAGCGTTAACTACCGGCCTGGAGAAAGTTTGCTTGCTTTGGAACATCTGGTCCTACTTTGTGGGTAGATCTGTGCTGTGGTCTCCAGTTACTTTTCTAGTCAGTCATTGGTAGGTCCATGATGGACACGTTTACAAAAAAAAAAAAAAGTATTGTTGTCAAGACATTTGAGCATGTGTGTACATCCAAATATAAGCTTACATTTATAGTTGAAGTATTACTAGGTGCTGTATGTGTTTTATGTACACATGTTCTGACTCAATACCATCTTTTTGCATCATGTGTTGCAGCAACTCAGTAAAGCAAGCACTTCTAACTCTTTTTTTTATTATTATTATTATTTCTTATACATTTTGATTTTTAGTAATGTCTTTTAAGCTGTACTTTTTTGTACTGTGAAGTTTTACTCACTGATTGCACTTGTATTTTTTTTCATGATAGTTGCTCTGGTTATTGCAGTAAAAATTTCAACCAAGAGGAAGCTGCAAAGAAGGAGTGTATGGAGCTAGAACTATTGTTGCTGTATAATATAAAACTGTACAGAATAACATGCCTATTAAATAGCTGCTGGAATACTGAATGAACATTAAAAAGAAGATATGTGTAGGGTTTGTTCATCTCAAATACGTTGTGTTCTTTTCATTCGCTTCAAACCACATAAATTACTTTATTCACTGATAATATGGTTGATGAGTTCCCTGTGTGCAACAACCAACATAGCACCAGAAACATAAGCACCTCATTTAATGCTGTTCAGGGTGGAGATTTACTTTTGAAGTCTTCTGACTGCACTATTAATGATTCATTCTGTGTTGAACAATTCCCTTTTTATTGTTCATATTTGAGTTTTATGGCTCATACTGCTTCCTAGTACCAAATCTCAAATATACTAAGTAACAAAATCAACATTTTGTATTTATCCCATTAGTTACTGTATATTTCAGTAACTACTTTTCATTGTTGTCACTTCTATAATATCTTTTCTCTATATGTCCTCACACCGGGTTCCAATATGCTGGTAATACATGATTCACTTCAGTAACATTACTAAATGAATAACACTATTTAGAGGTGTCTCATTCATTGTGAAACCCCTGCAGCCTACAAACTGCAAAGTGTCCACAGGGTGTTCACGGCTCACAGTTATTAGTAATGGAGGCCTGGATCAGCAAAACACAACAGATGGACAAATGGATATAATGTGGTTAACTGATTTAGCAATAACAGCACCAATCTGTGCTGTTAGTTGTTTCCGGACCTCGTTGCCTCTCTTCAGACACTGCTATGTTCCTTAGTAAATGTAATTCGAAACAACACAAAAGGGGGGCTGATCCTACAAGTATGCAGGGAGGGGACACAGCTATGGAGGGGAGGTGGGGTAAATATGCTCACACAATGATTACTGTGTCCACATGCTCACAAATCCAACCAGCCAGAAATGCAAACTCATGAAAGACTAAATACAAAAAAAAAAAAAAAAAGCATCTATTTTGCTGACACTTCATGTCCATTTACAGGCATGCTGCCAGATATAGACATTAAATGCTTTTAAATACCACTGCAGAGTGCAAATTAATTTTGGAAGTGACAGCAGTCAAGATTTGTGCTCTAACCACCATTAAAAGCTTTTAAACACATTATGGTTTGCAATTCCACTGCCAACAGCAAGGACTGTTGTCATGGCAACAGCTCATCTTCTGCCTTCACCACCACCATGGAGTCATATTTCACATGTAGAGTTCCCACTTCACTGGCTTTCTGCTAAAAGCTTTTTGTTAGAGATCCGAGAGCGAGTGAGACAGAGAATGTGAAATAGAGAAAGAGGGGTGGAGGTGGAGTGAGAGGGAGGACTTGGGCTGGCTGTTGCCAGGGCAACTTGACATCACAGTGACGAACTTCCCTCTTTAAAAGCTTTTAAAGCTGATTGCTCCAGCCCTCCAGGCCCTATTCAGATGCCTCTTAACTGAGTTAGAGGGGGAAGGGCAGAACGGGTGGCCTCTCACACATAATCACGAGCCTGAAGAAAGAACAGAAAGGAAAGGGAAAAGGTGGCTTTCTAAAAGCTTGCTGCAGTGAAACAAAACCTTCCAGGATTCCGTCTGGACAAAAAATCTGAAAGAGAGAGTGAGAGATAGGTGCTGTACAAGATGTCTGCTGAGGACTGCTTCAGTTATATAGTGCCAAATGAGAAGCACAGAAGAGCACGCAATTGGACAGATTCAGAAATGAAAGGACTTCTGTACATCTGGGAAGAGTATGTCACTGAGCTCAAGAAGGCCAAACGCAATGCTAAGATCTATGAAATGATGGCTAAGAGGCTGTATGACCTGACCGGAGAACACCGTCACAGGGAGGAGATAAAGATGAAAATCACCAACATGACATTCCAGTACAGGCAAGTGTAAGCGTAACATTTTAAAACATTTATACACACCTTACCATTTTAAGTCTCAATTGACTAAATTTGATTCGTCACACTACTTAAAAGGCTACTTAAAGGTATAGTAACTAGTAAATATTCTTGGCTGCCTAAAAGACATTCTAAAACTGATTCTAGACTAAGTGCATTTTTGTTTGATAACGTTCAGTACATTCTAGACAAAAATTAAAAGATCATTTGTTTATACCATGCCCTTATAGACAAAAGAATCATTTTTGTACTATTTTTAACACACTGGAAAAAAGATTGTGTTATACTATTTTCAACATTCTAGACAAAACAGGCATTTGGTATGATGATATTCTATCTAGGTGAGGTTAAAATGCTAGTTACTAATGTCTAGCTTACACTAATGTCTCAATGTCTAAGACAAACTTGGACAACCTGAAACCTTTTTTACTAATCTAAAAGTTTTGTGCTTAGCACAATTATTCTTATCAATATAACCCTCATCGGTGTGTAGTGTCACATGATTCACTACGCCACATACATCCCATTCTTATTACCAGGAAGCTGAAGCACACAGCCAATGGTAGTGGTGGCACACCTGACTGGCCATATTACAAATCCATTGAGAGGATTTTGTCCAAGATACCAGAGCAGACCCATATGAGCCCACTGGACCCTCAAATCACTGGAGCATCCACTTCACAACCTGAACCCTCTGTATCCCAAGCTGGGATGCCAGTCATAGGCTTTCTACCTGAGTACACTGGATCCTCAGAGGAAAGGGATGTCAAAGAGGAGGACGAGGAGGGGACAGAGGTCTCTGTGAGTTCCTTCGAGTCCAGGTAATTAGTGTCCAAGTTATGTCACAAGGATGGTGTAGACATTTTGAGTAAGATCCTGTTTATAGATATTCAATAAACATGTCTTTTACAAGAGTTTACATCAAGGAATTTAGCTATATGTGGCTTACATGCTACAGTCCTACGTAGTTTGGTTGATGTACAATTTTTGCAATATAAGAATTTAAGGTTGTAGGTGAGAGCCATGTCCAAGATTACATATTTTAGTAGTACTAGTAGTCTGTGAATTGGCAATATATTGTACATAGCATGTTTTATCATAGGCTTTCAAATGATCAATTTATCTTTTATGGCTGATGCTGAGTATGTAACTATATAGTCAAATTTGTTAACATGATGCAAAATCCACATTTAAAGCAGAGACTTTCTCAATAGTTAGAAAAGGAAAATAAGATAAGCAGCTTAAGAATCTCCATGGCTTTGGATATATACGCATACTTACTCACAATTGCCAAAAGTATGTGAACACCTGATCCTCACACCCATATGTGGTTCTTCTATTGCCACAGAGATGGAAGCAGAGAGTTGTCTAGAAAGTCTCTGAGTGTTTCCCTTCACTGGAACTAAAAGGTTCCAGCATCACAATGCCCCTGCGCACAAAGCGAAGTTTATAAAGACATGGTTTGCTGATACTGAGATGGAACAAGCCCAGAGCCCTGACCTCAAGCACATTAATCACTTTCGGGATAAATAGGAACATCTGTGCCTGACCTCACTCTTGAGGCTGAATGGGAAAATCCTACTACCACTTTCCAAAATCTAGTGGAAAGCTTTCCATGATGAGTGGAGGATATTATAACAGCAGAGGGGAGATATATGGGTGTGAAAATCAGCCTTCAACAAACTTTTTACCATATACTGTATACAGTGACAAGAAAATGGTAGAAATCCATAAAATAAGTATTTTGTTTTAGTATAAATATTGCCAAAAGTACTGAATTTAGGTGTTCCAATCACTTCCATGACCACAGGTGTATAAATTCAAGAACCTAGGCATGCAGACTGCTTCTACAAACATTTGTGAAACATTTCGCTCTCAGGAGCTCAGTGAATTCCAGCATGGTACCTTGATAGGATGTGAAATGAAATTTCATTTGATGCAGGGTTTTAGACACTTTCAAAAGCCGATCAAAAGTTAGTAAAACTGAAAAGCGGATTTTAGCTAGGATTACATGTGTTCCTCCTGTGTATTCCTGCCACAAATACCAGGACCCAACGATTGAAATGTAATATTCATGAAGACTCAATAGATGTGTAGAGATATCCCTAGGCAATATTAAAAATATTGTATCTTGGGCATTAAAAGACATAAAATAGACCAGTAATAGTCTGCATATATTCAGCAGTGGCTAGTGACCTTATTATGAGAGTCTATGTCATATCACATATACAGTACAGGCCAAAAGTTTGGACACACCTTCTCATTCAATGTGTGTTCTTTATTTTCATGACTATTTCCATTGTAGATTCTCACTGAAGGCATCAAAACTATGAATGAACACGTGG
>JANCOA010000047.1:10900290-10911957 GCA_024363135.1 Leptodoras oyakawai
AGTTGCCGGCTGGGCACCGGCTCCCCCGTGACCCCGTAACTGGGAATAAGCGGTACAGAAAATGACTGACTGACTGTATGGACCCATAGAGTTTGCAGTCAAAGTGATCACAGACTGCACAAAGTTTGAAAACTTTGCCATCTTTAAATCACTCAAAAAAGGGAGATTAGAATCTTTTAAAGTAATACCAAGTTGATTATAATAATATCAGTTTATTAACAAACATCCAGTGCCAGCTCATCCATAGGGCAGGTGGGGAAAAGCCGCAGCATGCATCCGCTGTTCAGGAACCATTTAAAAAAAAAAATTGTGTTGCTATTTTACAACTACAGTTCTATCGCATGTCACCTTTCTGGATGAACAATTGTGGAGCAGTGTCTTTTGCATGGTTTGAAGATGGAAATTGGCTGGAAAGTTTGCCTAAACCTTTCAACGCTAATGAATATTAGTTGCATACACTGGAATTACACCTGCTGTATAGAAGAGCTGAACAAAATGATGTGTAAAACCACTCAAAATGAGCAGCTAGTCTGTATGCTGGATGTGTGATCTGTAGTCATGAGAAACAGCAGCATCCCCCATTTGACTGTTCAAGTGAAACATAACACATTCAAGTCCTTGTTTAAATTTAATATATTTCTGTCTGGCATAAGGATATGTAATCAAATGTACTTGGATGACTAATCAAAATCTTGTATAAGATATTTTCTGTATATAAACATGGAATATTTACTAATCCATAATTTCCTTGCAACTTCTTTATTATAAAAATAGTTTAATACTGAGCAGCAGTTAAAAAAAAAAAAGCATTTACCTTGACATTATACACTCACTGTCCACTTTATTAGGACATTCATGCCATTATGTCCTCAGCCAATCACGTGGCAGCAACACCCATGCGGGGACAGGTCAAGAGATTTGCAGCAAACATTTGAATGAGGGAAAGTGTGATTTCTGTGACTTTGTACCAAATGATTTCAGAAAATGCTGATCTCCTGGGATTTTCACACACAATACACGAAGAGACATTTCTGTAAGTGGAAATGGCTTATTGATAAGGGAGGTCAGAGGATAATGGCCAGATTTATTCAAGCTGCCATAAAGGATACTGTAGTTCATGTAATCTCTCTTTTCAGCCACGGTGAGTGGAAAAGCATCTCTGGACACAGAAAACATAGAACATTGCAGAGAATGCTAGAACCTCAGAAGACATCAGGTTTCACACCTATCAGTCAAGAACAGAAATCTGAGGCCAGCAAGGGCAACACAGCTGGATAATCACCTGGTCTTTTTCCAGTTTTTACAAAAATGTCCTGTTTTGTGGAGCCTGTGCCCATGATGGCCTAAGAGTCTTGCTCTTGGCTGAAAGGAGTTGTACCCCATCCACTACAAGGTCAAATTTGTTATGCATGCCGAGATGTTTTTCTGCTCACCTTGGTTGTAAAGTGATTACTGGAGTTACTATAGACTTCTTGTCAGCTCAAACCAGTCTGGTCATTCTCCTCTAAACTCCAAAACCAACAAGGTGTTTCAGCCTGCAGACCCTCCAGACTACCCCATCGGTCACCAACAACCATGCCAGGATCAAAGTCAAAGAGATTACACTTTTCTTCCATTGCGATGTTTGATCTGAACATTAGCTGAAACTCTTGACCTGTATATGCATCAGTTTCTGTGTTGAGCTGCTGCCACATAACTGACCAATAAACTGCATGAATGTGCAGGTGTCCCTAATTAAGTGGACAATAAGTGTATACAAGAGGTCACATGTAAAACAGAACAATTTACGTAGCAAAAAGGTAAAATAAATTTTAAACACCATCATGTTTAGTCTGTAGCTCACATGTGACTACAAGGGACATAATAGCTGAGAAACCTTACAAAGAAAGAGGGGGAAAAAAAAGAGTTTACAGCTCGTAAACACTACAAACTTTGGCTCAATGTTGTTTTAAAGTCATATTAAGCAATTATTGTGAAAGTATTATATAAGAATTCAAAATACTGCAAGATATAATTTTAGTATACAGCCGAAGCTTCTAATTCCAATCCTAAACAATTCTTTTTTTTTTTGCTTACAACCCAAATCATCTCATAATATAATATGCAGAACATGACAGATTTGAACTAGATATGCATAGTACATGTGTGGTGGCCTGTGAAATACCATCACATGGTGAAATTTAGATTTTCTACTACATATAGTTCTGAAACTTTTACGACTCTAAGCAATCAGCTGTTCCATTATGTTTTATATGCATTTTCAGTGGGTTTTCCAGTTTCATGTGGCTTTAAACAATCGTGTTACTGCCACGTGTGACTTTAAAAAAAATAATAAATGCAGACCGTGACACATCACGGGATCACCTGCTTGCTTTAATATTTTGCAAGGTATCTCACAATCCCAGTGTGTACCAATAGTCTGTGCTGCCCTAATAAGAGTGTGGAAAAACTTAATTATACAGTGCTGTGGCTCTTGAAGGCTGGAACTGGGGAATCCTGCTAATTAGCAAAGGATCATATTAACAGTCAGTGCTGGTACATGAAGAACCATTCAGTGAGCCGACAGTTTTCATTGTCAATTCTGAAAATACTGCATCTTACAGTACTGCAGGCAATGTGAGGGTTACTCAAGGTGACAGTAAGCTGATAAAGAAAATGATCTTTGAAGGCACATTCTAAAGAGTCTTGCGAGGGCGTTTCATGAAGGACAGGCTGTAGTCGCCGGAGGGGGTGGGTTTCTGCCTCTTCATTTGAACTTGTGACTGAGCAGTGAGTTGCAGCTTAATGGCGCTTGAGTTGATCTTGGCTGCTGAGAGCAGCTCCTTCATACCTTTCATCTTCTCGCTGTGGAACGTCACCACAGGGCCGTTGGACGCTGCCACTGCTTGGGTAGGGGAAGGAACCGGACTGTTTGGGGAAGATGTTTCATTCTTCCCGTCTGCCTCTTTCCCTCGTCCTCCAGCTGAAGAACGGCGACGGCCCCCTTCTCCACCCACTTTTTTGGGCTGGCCAGGCTGAGAGGGCGGAGCTGCAACAGTAGGTGGTGGAGAGGGTCCAGCCGATTCCTCAGCTTTGGACTCACGTCGTGGGCCTCTCCTTCGTCCCTCACGGGGGTCATCGCTAGCTTGGTCATCGTCATCTTGTGGCTCTGACTCTTTGGTGATGATTGTCACTTTCTGTCTTATCTAAGAAATAAGATTTAAACCAGTAAAGGACAAATTCCCTCTTGCAGGAACGCAGCATTGTGAAACAGCAGCTTTTGTAGCACATTAAGATAATGCAAGAATTTAACCATTTGTACACTTTACCGACCCTAAAAATGCTACAAATGTTATTTTGCTGCACTATAGCTTAGTAAAGTGCAATCTTGAGTAAACAACTCAAACAAAATGGCAGCAGCATTGATGGGGATGCATCCACCACAAGACTAGGTCACAAAAACTCTTAAAATATATATCACACAGGATTAGGGTTGGACCTTGATAAAAATTGTAATGTAAAACTTTTGATTTCCACTTACTATAGCCTCACCTCTGGATCAATCCCAAATTTAGCAAGTTAATCTGTTGATTGCAATGATAAATGCATATAAACCCTGTATACATTGCAAGCACTTGTTTTTGAGATATTGCACCAACAAGAATCTCAGACACATGGACAGAAAAATGGAAAGTCTTAGTTAGCCAGAAAATTGGAATCATGAAAATATGACAAATATGAAGAAAGCTGTTTAAGAAAACTTTTTTAAAACAACGATAATGATAAAACCAAATAATTTTTTTTGTCATAGCCAAAGGTTTTGGGACAGATACAAATTTTGGTTTTCACAAAGTTTGCTGCTTCAGTTTTTATGGTGCCATTAAATCCAAATTGTTATGATCAATTGCAAAGTATTTCCTTGCAATTAAAATGAACTTAATCACAAAAAAAAATCATTTCTACTGCATTTCATCCCTGCCACAAAATGACCTGCTAACATAATTCTTGGAAGCTCAAAATAAAGTGTTAGTGAGGACATGGTTCTATTAACCATGGTTACCTCCAAGGAAACATGTGCCGTTATCATTGCTTTGTATCAAAAGGAATTCACAGGCAAGGACATTTATGCTTATAAGATTGCACCTAAATCAACCATTTATCAAATCATCAAGAACTTCAATGGGAGAGGTTCAATTGCTGTAAAGAAGGCTTCAAGGTGCCCAAGAAAGTCAGGCAAGTGCCAGGACCATCTCCTTAACAGGATTCAGCTACGGGATGGGGTCACCACCAGTGAAGAGCTTGTTCAGGAATGGCAGCAGACTTGTGTGTGTGCATCTGTACGCACAGTGAGGCAAAGGCTTTTGGAGGATGGCCTGGTGGCAAGAAGAGCAAAAATGCAGCCACTTCTCTCCAAGAAAACCATTAAGGCCAGACTGAAATTTTTCAGGAAGTACAGGGATTGGACTGCAGAGGACTGGGGGTAAAGTTATTTTCTCTGATGAAGCAACTTCTCCCAATGATCCAGAAGCAATTTGGTGATAAATGCTTTTTGCATCATAATGGAGCAATACTGTAAATGTATATGGTCATGCCAATAAAGCTCGTTGAATTGAATTGAGCACCGAGTCACAAGACAAAAGTGATAACCAAGTGTCTGGGTGAACAAAACATTGAAATTTTGGCTCCATGGCCAGGAAAAATCTCAATCTCAGGGAGAACCTGCGGTCAATTCTCAAAAAGTGAGTGGACAAGCAAAAACAGAGAAATTGTGCTAAACTCCAAGCACTGAGTAGGCAAGAACGGGTTGCCATCAGTCAGGATTTGGCCAGAAGCCATTATCCAGCATGCCAGAGCAAATTGTAAAAAATGTCTTGAAATACAAGAGTAATAAACGTTGCATAACTTGACTGTATTTCTCAATAAAAGCTAAAAGGAAAAAAAAAAAACTTACACTTTATAATTGTGAAACATCTGACAAAAATATCTAAAAACAATGAAGCAGCAAAAGCAAAATGGCTTTTCTGAAAACCATAGTGTCAGTCTCAAAACATTCAACCACTCACTCTTGACACAATGTGCTAACAAGGACCTTGGATGCATAACCTGAAAACATAATGCCTCCAGCATTCAGTGGCTGAGGCATAAAAAAAATATGAAACCATGATGAACTAACAGTGCTTATTCTTTACCTGGAAAAAATAAAATATTATAAAAAAATAAATGATCTGTTGCACTAAGCTCTTATGATACAGTGGGTTTTTCTACATTATTATAGAAACATGTGTTTGTGGAATGGCATGGTTTTGGCACAACCTGCTTATTTTCATGTACAAAGAGTACCACCCATAACCTAGTTCTTCTTTGTATGAACTTTGGATTACTTTTTACTAAACAGCATGGTGGTGCAAGAATCCCAACAGAGGAATAAGTACATGGTTAAATTCTGTGTGAATCCCTTGTGCAATTCCAGAATTTTAGCCCATTATAGATGAGGTTAGTAATCAATAGGCTTTCATCAACTTATCTATGCATATATGCTTTTCTTTTGTCTTCTATAGCCTTTTCATACATGATTTGATGAAGCTATCACTAAAGCACTTCTTATCTTACAACTACAGAATCTGGATGGGTTTACCTGAGCATCGAAGCGGCTGAGAGACTGAACTAGGAAGGTGGCCCAGCCTACATGGAGCACAGGTGTGGGACTTCCCTCTTCCCATTTACATATTCCATCATAGAAACACAATAAGTGCGCAAAGCATTCTGGGTCCTGTAAGGCCGACAGGGCTACGGACTGTCTTGATTGGTCCTTCAGAAGAAAGTCAAATACGTACAGGAGAAAAAAAAATACTGAGTTTTACATACGTTTGTGATAATTTGAGAAATGCTGGTCGTTTCTGGCTTGTTAATTTACAAGTTTTCACCTTTTCTGCTCCCTCTGTTCCCTCTCCTCCACCCTCAGCAGCAGTCTCTTTGAGAAGGGTGGGGATGACATCGTTTGCTATATCGAAGAACTCCTTATAGATCTCTTCATCCTCACGGCAGTAGTTGTAACTGAGAACCAACAAGAGACAACACATGGGAATAAAAATATTACTCTCAAGGTCTCATTTCACCATAGATTATGTGATTATATATATATAGGAGTGGTCCAAGATGCAAAGTTTGGACTGAAAATCGCTTTGCTTGACTGAACTACAAATCACAGACAAATAGCTTTTAGTCAGACAAGTGCAGGACTAACACAAGTTGGTTGCAAAAACATTAGATGTACAAAATGTCCAGAAACAGATGTTGGGAACATGAGGGAGTGAGCACTCTGATTGTGTCCAGAAGGAACAGGAAACAGGAAGAGATGGAAAGGGAAGAGGCTGGGTTTTGGGCGTGTCCGGTGCAGACATCCTTTGGGACACAAGCTCAGCAGATACAACTATTTTTAGTTCTTAAGTCTGCGCAGCATGTGCTTGTAGATAGAAAGATGCTGATCCCCTCCCCTTATCCTCATTGCTAACAGGGTAAGAATGTTGGCAAACGCACTCTTTACAATGTATAACAATGCTTCTAAATATAATGGCTAGAGCAGCCATTATAATGCTTCATCTTCTCTTTATAGTGTCTTAAACACAAGAGAAATGATATGGATGCAGGATTATGTATAACCTAAAACAGTGTAGTAGTATATTTTAAAAATCCAACACAAAAATCTGTTTGAGACTGAAATATCTTCTTACAGAATTAGTTTCCTGAAACAGAGCTGACTAATAAATATTTACACAAAAATGCACAAGTACGTCATCACTAAGCAACAGGCCTACAATGCCATCTGCAGTACATAAATGACAAGAACATTTCTTCAGAACTAAAATGCATTATGTAAATACACTGATAAGCCATAAACTATTGTAGTTTTACACATAGAGACTGTAGTCCATCTGTTTTCCTGCAGACTTTGTTAGCCCCCTTTTACCCTGTTCTTCAGTGGTCAGGACCCCCACAGAGCAGGTATTATTTGGGTGGTGGATGATTGTCAGCACTGCAGTGACACTGATGTGTTGGTGTGTTAGTGTGTGTTGTACTGGTGAGAGTGGATCAGACACTGCAGTGCTGCTGAAGTTTCTCACTCATTGTCCACTCTGTTAGACACACCTACCTACTTGCTCCACCTTGTAGATGTAAAGTCAGAGACAGTAACTCATTGCTGCACAGTTTGTGTTAGTCATCCTCTAGTCCTTTATCAGTGCCCACAGGATGCTACCCACAGGACACTATTTGTTGGTGGACTATTGTCAGTCCAGGTAAAAACTTCAGCAGCACTGCAGTGTCTGGCACAGCACACACCACCACACCAGGGTCACTGCAGTGCTGAAAATCATCCACCACCAAAAGGGGGGCTAACAAAGTCTGCAGGAAAACAGATGGACTCTATCTGTAAAACTACAACATGGTCAGTGGAGCTGATAAAATGGACAGAGTGTAGATACAAGGAGGTGCTTTTAATGTAATGGCTGATCAGTGTAAAGACTCATCATCTCAATGAAACATAAAACAATAATGTGCTGGCCCTGAAACTTACTCTTGTATGACTGTAGCAGCCTCAGCCCAGGCCCCCAGAGCCTCCTGCACGTTCCTGTGTCTGTAGTGGTACCCGGCCAAGTACATGAACGGGTAGATATGCTCATTGTTGTAGTACGTCTTGGCCGACTCTACAGCCTTGAAACATCAAGCGTGTGGTTAGTGATGAAAATCCGGCATGGAAAATAAATTCTATTTGACCCTATTCAACAATCAGAAAGACTGATGATTAAAGCTAAACATCAAAGCCCTGCCACCTTGAGATGGATTGAGAGAGGGTCTCCTTTGCCGGTAGGTTCTTGATCTTCTAGATCAGCAAAAGTACCCATTGCCATTGGATACCTGCATGACAAAGAGAAACCATTCAGATCACTGAGCTAGTATGAGTCTCAAGGTAACCATAGCTGCATTTGTTTATAGTCTTTGTAACACACCTGTCCAAGTCTCCTCGCTCATACAACAACCAAAGCAGCCTCTGTGACGAAGGAAAAGATGTTCACAAGACAGAATCTACTGATTTGGGCATTTTAGAAACAGGACACACCATCCACTAGCTCACCTGCTGAAGCTGCAGCAGCTCGGAGCTGTCCGTGTGTAGATCTAAAGACGGGTTGATGGCGCAAACCATGAACGCTACCTCCATGTTGCGGTTGCACTTCATGTAGGATCCTTTCAAATACAACCAGCTCTAGAGAAATAAATACCACAAGGTAATCAGATCAAATCTCATCCAAATGGATTCAGCTATAAAAAAAAAAATACTGCTTTCTGTTCATGGACTGTTTCGTCACATTTATTCATATGGTAATTAACACGCGTTTCGATGAAGGATTAAAATGCAGTATAAAGAAAGTGTAAATCCACTAGTCTCACCCTCTCACTGACTCCAGCACTGACTGTCTGGCCTCTCCTGTCCTCATTGCCCTTGCCATGCCATGTGACTTCAGCGGTTTCCTCGCCCCCTTTGCCAAAGATTACCCAGGCGTGGTCCTCGGACAGGGCCAGGTGAACGTCCTTCAGCCCAAGAACCTGACAAGCAGCCACCACTGCAAATGCCACACCAGAGCTGTCCAACTTTGTGCCTGATCAAAACACAAAATAGAGATGAACAAATGAAATTAAAGCAAATCAAGGCTTGACTAGATGCTGGTCAACAGTGGTGGAAGCTCTGAATGAAGAAACATTCCATTACAGAGACCATTAGATAACTATTACATGCTTAGTAAAATCGCTAAATAAATGCCAAGTAGTAAAAATTATTTACTTAAAAATTTGTAAGTAGAAAGTAAAATTTGGTATTGGCTACTGTGCTTGCACACAGAGGAATTTGACGTCCACATTTAACCAAGTCGTGCAGTGAAGCGCGCACGCACACACACACACACTAGTGAAGTGAGCACACACTAGCCGGGAGAGGTGGCCAGCCTCGTCCAAAGCTCTCGGGGAGCAGTTAGGGGTTAGGTGCTCAACAGCTCTTCAGCCATGTCTTGTCGGTTGCAGGGATCAAACTAGTGACCTTCCGGTCACAAGACTGGTTCTTTAACCACAAGACCAAAGCTGGCTTTTCTTTTATTTTTTATAGTTCTGCATTAATGAGTCATTACAAAAAGATTATATATTTATATTATATTATAATAGATTTATATTTCCAAACGCTACTTTTCCAACAAATATTTAAACGTTACACAAAATAAATGTTTGTACGAAAGTGCAATCAGTAACGAAAGCAACACATCACATAACAGAGCACTTTTCAGATAAAAACACAATGAAGGCTGCTGGATTTTTGCATGAAAAGAAGCAAGTGTGACAGTCAAAGTCTCCAGAAGAGCTGCGGCAGATTCTCCAAGGCGCTCACATACAAACATTTCATTTTTTGTTGGAAAAGTAACATTTGGAAACACAATCTTTTTATATTGACTCAATAATGCAGAATTAAAAAAAAAAAATCAATAACAAAACTTAAAGTACCTAAAAACAATAAGGTGCCTCCGCCTTTTTTTGTTTTGTGCACAGTACTGTATATTGAAATTTACACAACATTTCTGTTATTCGTCTAAATTGTCCCTGAACTAGTGTAAGAACATTCAGAAGGACCGACATGCTTTTTAAATGAAAGTGTCATGCCGTGTCAGTGCACCAGTGCCTTCATGCTACAGCACACCTGTTATGAGACTGAAGAGAGACTGAATGTGGGCTCGGTCCTTGAAGTAGGATCGGCTCAGGCTGTTCCAGATCACATCCGAGACCTTTTTCACCAGCTCTCTGCTTGAGCCTGTGGCAGGTCTGCGGTACAGAGACAGATCCACTGCACCACGGATCTGAGCTGTGAAGCGTTCGTGCAGGGCGGATATTAAACCCAGCTCTACCACGGGGAAGCAGGAGTTCAGGCAGTCCCCTTTCAGGGGCTCAAATCGCACTCCGGGGACGTTGACAGGCACCACACGGTTGACTGCCAGGAAGTGCTCAACGAAGCCCAGCACCAGAGATAACAGGGCCAGATCCGGCTCGGGGTTTCCCAACTCGTACTCAAAGAGCTGCACCACGCCATCGATGCCCCTCAGGGGGAAAAGCTTCTTCTGAGCTGAGCGCAGGCCCATGGCTGTCTGGCTGCTCGAGTTCAGGAAAGGCTGCACCTGTTGCACTAGAACTACCTGGTGGGAAAGCTTGAGAAAGAAGAAAAAGACACGTTAATAAGACACGGTTTAAAACATTCATAGTGTAAAGAGATGAGGAGCAGCAGACGGTCAGGGCTGATACACGTGTAGGACGAGGTTTGCTAAACCTGCGTGTTCATACTGCAACAGACAGAAAGAAGAGGAGTTCACCAGATTAACGCCGCTTTAACACTGCAGAACGGGTTTACACCATCACTGCGGTGTTACATAACCCACCTCTCATCAGCAGATTAACCAACCCCGGTGTTAGACACGATACTCGCCTTCACTGCAGTTTAAAGCTAAATGCAAGTTCATGGCTAGCATGCTAGCCGTCTCACGCTCCACGCACACACCTTAGCAACAACAGATCTTCAATATCTTCACCAAACACGCACTATCCTACGTTAACAAATATCAATATCTAACTCCTCTGCCTTCTCAAACCCTGTTGTGTCCGTTACAGCCTTTCTAACCCGCCTCTGTCACACACCTGAGCTGAGAATTATGTCCACATGCTTTTGTTTTGTCTCTCGCTTTTGCCGCGCAACACAGTGAATCTAGTCTAGAAAAACATTCAAGCAGCATACAATGCGCTTTCAACAGAGTGCCGCAGTAAAACACAATCAGTCCTATCCGTATTATGACAAATCAGTTGCACCAATATGGCTGCCAAAGCACTAATATACTTCCGGGGCAAATGAGGCAGACTGGGGAAATTGAATATTCTGGGTGTGGCTGTGTTTCAGTGTTTCACATTTGCATGGAAATGGAAATTATTTATAATTGTGCAAACAATATGACTATGAATCAATGCATTATTATTATTATTATTATTATTATTGATATTATTGATATTATTATTATTATTATTGTTATTATTATTATTGATATTGATATTATATTTCTCAAATACACATTTATACAAATATTCAAAACTAAAAAAAAAAAAAAAAAAAGTAACTACTAAATTAGGTATTTGTGTTTTTTTCCACAAAATGGAAATATTAACTATTAGTATTAATTTAATTACACGCCTTATCTATTTAGTTTGCCAGCAGAGGGCACCAAAGTGTCTAAAAAAGTAAAATTAGACACACCTAAGACACTCGTTTTTATGCAGTACACTGTAATAATACTTCCTAGCAATAAATCTTATACTGTTGCAAAGCCTGTTAATTTCCCTTTTAAATGGTGCCACATTTGTAAGAAATAAGATTTGTGGGATGAGCAGTAGAGCTGAGAATGTGGGTTGCACCCATGAAAAATCTTCTCTGTCATTGCCAAACATATTATGATGAAATTCTGCAAACAGTAGCAATCCCATATCTCTTCAGGCTGGGACCGAATTCTCTCCTCCAAGATGACAACGGTCGCCCCATAGAGCGGGGTTTATCAGAGACTACCTCCAGAATTTGGGAGTGGAGAGGATGGAATGGCCTGCCAGCAGTCCTGACCT
>JANCOA010000047.1:10912057-10922590 GCA_024363135.1 Leptodoras oyakawai
ACCCTGGCTTGTTAAATAACCTAACTAATGTTTGACATGAACAAACATCTTTTGTGGCCTGTTTCCTTGAAGTTGAACAGTTTCATTCTTGAGAGTAACTTTGCTGATTAAGGTTGGTTTTATTAAAATAAATGCACTTGAAGTTTGCAATGCATAGATGTACATTTGTGAAAATACAAGACGGTGTATGGGGTCTCTGACCAGGATAAAAAAACCAACTCGATAAAGGCAGCCCTGGTTTTATTTGTTAATTTGTGCTTGTTTCAAATTTAGTTGCATTTAAGCTCATTTGCCATTTAAATATTTTGTAAAATGTATTGCTAGAATACATTTTGGCCTTCCAGAGTATGCTGGGTGTGTGAGTGAAATTGTATTATTCATAGGGTGGTCCAAGGTGTGTCCTGTCGTGAAAGGAGCTTAGAGTTGGGTGAGGTGAGAATGTTGTGTGGCAGGTCTGCACTCTGGCCAGCCAGTTCCACTTGTCCATGATAGGGTGTGGGTGAGTCAGAATTGCTGTCGGCAGCAATGCAACTAGTGCAACTCGCACCTTTTGTGATTGCTACATTACTGGACTAACCTGCTTTCATCAAATGTTCACTCACAAGTCTGTACTCACAAGTACCCTGAGCTCTTTGGGGTGTTCAAGATGGAGGCAACGTAAAATATAAAGGACCAGTGAGATTTGTTTAAAAAAAAAAAATCTTTAAGATTTGCAGTGTTTTCCAGTATCACTGTTTCTGAAATGCAGTCAGAAAATGGATTCTCTACATGGATTACATAACTCTTGCCTGTGAGGCATTGTGTAGGTGCTTGTTTTGGTCAGATGTTGGAAACTATGGCAGGAATTTAAGAGCAAATGCATTTGTTTGTGGAGAAAACCATCAGGGTGTTGTCTTGGAACAGGTTAACGTTAGGTAGATTTACTTTGATAGTCTGTGTTTGAGCTTTCCCACAGTATTTATTTAGAGATCAAGTCTCCTTAATTGACACTGAACTCTAGAATAGAAAAGTTTATTTGCTTTGCTTTAAATGTAATCACAAGGGACAGGTAAGGGGGCTTGTATGTGAGCGCTGCATTAATATTATCCATTTTTTTTATTTTTAGAGTATAAGAAGGTTTTTGACTCTATTTTCCTCTCATTCTTCTGTCCTCTTTATTTTTTCAGATTCCTTTTTTTCTTCTTCGCCTGTATCTCTCATTCAGTCTCCTCAAGGCAAGTGTATAGTTTTCTTCTGCTGCTGGCCTGCTTTTCTATCACTTTTAACTTCTCTTCTCTATATCTTCTTTTGTTCCATCTATTCAAAGAATGCCATCTCTTGCTCAGCTGCAACTACGGTGCTCTCAATCCCTCTCTCTTGTGCCACCTTCCTGAGTAGGGTGTCAAAGCAAAACTATTTTGGATACCCAGAGTATGCCTATTATCATAACAAATGAAGCAGAGGACAGGAATGCAACTGAAGGAGCCATTGTTTCATTCATGGGAACAACAGTAATTATCAGATCCAAACCCATGTATGCTGTGTCTGTAGATGTGCATTTACTTGTGAGCATTCTCTCTTTCACAGTCTGTGCTGCTCATAGATTTTGGACTAAATTGTATGTTAAAATGGGCATTCCCCTTCAACCTTGCATGTCCGCTTGACATAGTTGAAATTCTCCTTGGTAGCAAACTCTGAGGCACTGTAATATGACCTTCCTGTGGTCCTCTGGTGCCCCTAATAGCCCTGCTTGTAGAAATCCAAATGAACAGCGAGGTCCCACCTGTCGACAGCCATTTTGGTTATCGTTATCACTGACCATAATCATTCGTTACTATCTCCGATATTCAAGGATTTCATTTTTACGTTTCATTTTGGATTTCCAAAACCAAAGATCTAATATTGTTTCAGTTTCCTTGTAGGGTCATCAGGCTACAAACAGGAAAGTAAAGCCCTCACAGATGCTTGAAATATGCCCTTTTGTAGTCTATCAACAGCAGGCACATAATAGAACCACGTTGCTCTGGGTCTGGGATAATCCCAAGATTGCGACATTATTTTAACATGCCAGAGTTCACATTGTATAAGAGCAGAATCCTAAAAATGGATCAGGTTGGTATCCCGAAGGATTCCTGTCCTTGATGTGCCTCCTCGGCCTCTAACTGTGTATGGAGGCGCCTCCTTCCCATCTTTACTGGTACTGCAGGTAGAGTGACACAGGGAAGGGATCGACCACAGGGCCTGCACCAGGCTATGCCGTCCATGGCTAAGGCTGCTAGCTGAACATTTCTGCTTATGCATGCAATATCTTACCACAAGGTAGGATAAGATTTTGCAATGGGTACCATTTAGTTGTTTCATTATTACCCAATTTGTCACATCTGCACTTCCATTTTAGTTTAATAACAGTCTCAAAATCATGGTAGTTTATATATTGAGGAAACAGCAGGGGTGTCGATTATTGAACAGCATTGCCTCTTTGGTACTTAGACAGCATGTACTTGTGGTGGTATATAAACTGGTGTATATACACTTTCATTTAGGATGTCTTTATGGTCTTGACAGATAGTTTGAATGATTCATTTCTGTGTGGAAATCCTATGTCGTTTGTGTAATGTAATTTAAACAAGGTACACTTTCATCAGTATTAAAGATGAAGCGTTAAGAGGACACTTAATATTGAAGTAAAAATTTCATTTTATTCAGAACTGTTTTCTTTGTAAAGCAAGCATCTTTCATTGTGTTATATAGTTTCTTAAGACCTACATTGTCCAAATGGCATGCAAAGAATAAAGGCAATCCATTAAACGTTGCAATGCATGACTGCTTCAGCTGCACCAAAATGGACATCCCGGGAATGCTGTTTAAGTACTAGTCTAACTGCTGATTGCTAAAGTTTTTGGGGCCTGCCTTTGGCTCAGAATAATGTCCTAGGAAAGATACCTTTTCTAATGCAGTTGACTTGATTAAATTAAATGCATATCAAGGTGAACAGTTTGCAGTCACCAGAGCTACAAGTATGGCCCTCCACTTTAGCATATCTATACAAAAATAGAGTGTGCTTTGATTTTTGTTTCCTCCCCACTTTTCCCCTCTCTTCCTCCCTACGTGTTTAATGGACACAGACAAACGGGTTGCACTGGACTCTGAGAAGCCATCAGAGGGTGTGCCTACCTCACTTCGCTTTTCCTCCCAGCCAAGTTCGTTTTCTCCTGCAACTTATGGAAATGATAACTCCATTCCCTCACCTGGAATCAAGGAACGTAGTTTCCAAGAGAAAAGGGATCTTTTTGAATCATCATTTGGCTCACAAAAACAGGACTCTTCCCCTATAAAGATATCACCTGTGTCTGAGCGAATCAGAGCATTGGAAGCTCTGGCAGCAAAGCAGAATGATTCTGACTGGAGTGATGCAGGATTTACTAATTTTAGGGAACGGCACTCTGAAAAGTCCCATTCTGAAATACATAGCATCAGTCTTCGTTCATCCATAAAGAAAAAGCCCACATCAAGTGAACAAGATTCTCCAGAATCTCCCTTTGAGATTCTTGGTGATTCCAGGCGTGGGAGTGACTTTGAAGATACTGCTGACTGGATGAGAGCTCATTTGCCGCCAGCACCTAACTTCAACATTGTGGAATCTGACTTTGATGAAATGAAAGAGTCTTCTACAATGCCCGAATGTCCGTCTGATGAAACAAAGAGCAAATATACAGATGTACAAGGAATTCCTTCATCTTTTGTAGGTGTACCTGATGAATTCATGGACAACCCTGATGAACTGTCTAAACATATAAATGATGATGCTAATCAGTCAAAGCAAGACACTGTTGAGGATGAGTCAGAATTCGATCTCAGGTTTTTACCTACAGCATACATGTGGGACAAACAAGAGAAACCCAGCATGGATACACAAGACCCACCATTCCTTTCTGAAACTCGGGACTCTGAGATAATTACATCTGTTGCACCTCCTGATAATTTTGAGGTTCTTGCTGTAGAATCTTCTACTCCTGTACTCCAGGCTGACTCTAGTGTAAAACAGTCTGACACTCTAGGTGTTAGTCCAGAGAGTGTAGTGATCCTTGATGCCGACAGCTCTGGTGAATCTGACGATACAGTTATTGAAGATGAAACTGGTGGTGTTAATGATGCTATTGAGTGTGGGTTTTCTACAGACAAACAGACTATTCCAAATGAGCAAGAGAAGCAGAGTATTCAGGTACCCATTATTAATGTAATTGAAACAGAGGAACAGGTTCTCAGTGATTATGAAGTAGAGCATGAAGAAGAAGAAGAAGAAGAGGAGGAGGAGGAGCAGAGATATGAAATAAAGCAAGAATGTACAACAGAGCCTCCACAACCATGTGAGGAGTTTTCTGACATTTCAAGATCAGAATTTGAAGATGCTGCTCCGAAAGCAGATGACATTTCCTCACAGGAAAAAATGGCAGATTCTGATGAAGAATATTCTCCAAAACATAAGATAATCAAAGATGATGTTAACAGTGACTTGATTAACCAGATTTCACTTCCCTCCAAGTGTGATAGCTTGGAGGACTCTTACACAGTATCAACAGTGCCACAGAATAGAGATGAAACTTCCAGAGAATCTTCCTTCATCGATGTAAAATCAGACAATACTACAGAAATTGTACCTGACCTCCCACCCAATTATGAGGATCTCGCAAATGATTTTGAGTCCAGTGACATAGATACATATTTGGATCATTATACTAGTGAGGATCTGGCTTTAAAAGACCAGTTAAATTCTGGTGTGTATGCTGTAAATCAGGGGGAAACAAACGAGTTACTAAAATCTAACTCTCAGCATGGTCAAAATGATACTGTGCTTGCTCAGCAGTCATATGAGGAAACTGTTCATGAATTTGAGGAGACTGTTGATGGAACTAAGCAGCAACGTGCTACTGAACCTGAGCCGTTTCCTGCTAACATTTCAGCAGATGTCCCTGCGGAACCTCTGCTTTCCCAAAATAGCACGCCAAATCCTGAATTAGATGATCAGGGCATAGATGGTGATGACACAAAGACAACCAATTCAGGGAATATTTCTTTGATGATGGATGAGGATTGCATGACCAGGCAAGAGGCAGAGTTGCCATCTTTCCAAGAGAGCACACCTGCTCAATTTCCATCATTTCATAATGATCAATTAGGCAAAATCAGTGATGTGATCTCTGATTTTGTGACCAGTGATGTAACTGAGGAACTATTGATGACAAATCCTGAACAAAATGAACTAATCCAGCATGATGCTCCACCTACACAGATTTGTTCAGAAGCCACAAGCAAACCTGAGCCCATTGAACCAGAATCTGAACAAAATGAAATATTGCAACGAGACATTCCTGAGGTAAAGATATCTGAAGAGATCGCAAACATACCTGAGACTGTTGACACAGAATCTGACCAAGATGAAACAATCCAGTGCAATGTTCCAGAAATACAAATATCCTCAGAAATCCCAAGCAACCTTGAGTCCACTGAGGCAGAATCTTCTCCGACAGATAGCTTTGTGGAGTTTATAAGAGAGTGTTTAAAATCACAGCAGGATGAGGAGTTCCAGAACCTTGGTCAAGTACAGACCACTAAGGGACCTGTATCTGTTGATCCTCCTCCCCCTGTTGTGATCATGGACTTGGAGCACGAAAGCCTTACTATCTGTGCTTTAAAAGAGCTTGGGAGTAGTCATGAAGAACAGGATGAGACCAGCATTCCTAAAGACATTCCCGTCTCTGCAAAGGATATGCTTTCACAGCATTCGTTTCAGTCCGAGTCTTTAATTTGCCCAAATCCCTCTCCTCACTGTCTTCCAAATGAGAATCGGCCAGACGCCTCGCTAACCAAAGAGATAGAGGCAATCGACATCTGGGTGGCAGAAGCCTACCACCTTGCAGAGCATGTCTTGGCACTAATACTAACCCACCTGACAGGTAAAGTCCCCCATTTAGGCTGTCAGCCTACTAACACTGCACTCAAAAAAACGCCCTAATATGTAAACTTTCTTAACGTCTTGTAACCGTTTGGAACCCACAACATTATCATATTCAGTTGCATGCTCTGCTACCAATAGGACCAACGGCAAATTGGGTTAAGTGCCAGTCTTTTTTAAGTGTATTGTTGAATTACCGTCCTAAAAGTGCCTAAAAGGTTGAGAATTTGAGTATCCGTTTTTCTTAATGGAAATGCAGCAGTTTGCACTCTTGGCTGTATTCTACACATGGCAAGCTATTATGCATTGGCAGGTTGGTTCCATCCAAAAACACGGTCATCTGGTAACAGTTTGCACAAACTGCTAAGAAAGGCAGTAAGTAAATCTCTCAAGTTCTGAATTGGTGCAGCATTCTCAAGCCATGTAAAGCACTTGGCAAAGATTGAGGACAAAAGATCCTCATTAGAAGAGATGTGAATAAATGATGATGAATAATCATTTGAATGTACTTCTACTTTAAATAAATACTTCACAGTGCAGAACATGCTGTGGGATAATGTTGAGTAGAATCTTGTATTGATTTTATTGATGTCATTTATTATCCTAGGTGTGGTCTTTTCCACAGTTTTCTATAGAGGATGTTGGTGTTTCTGCCTCATGCTATGTTATGCCTGCACTAAATTCCACAGTGATATTTACAGGATGTCCAGAAATCTGTAGAGACCTCAGTACAGCTGGGATGAGTACTATGTTATGAAGACGACATGAAACTAGATGAGGCTTTTCATGCCATTAGGGGTAAGCGGGAGCTTGACTTGATGGGGAGCTGCCTTTTTCTGATTTTTCTGATCAGTTGGATGTTGTTTTCCCTCTTTGGAGGGATTCACATTTTCTACCATTTACAATGCTTTGAGCTTCTGCAGACTGAAGTTGTTAAGAGATTAGCACCAGCAAAAAAAAAAAGAAAAAAGAAAAAAAAACTGAACCAGGCATCAGTGACCTTGTTTTACTCTTTCAAGGATGTCTATATAAAGCCAACTTGGAGAATTACAGTATTTTCTGTCAGGAGGAAATTGTTTTGATGGCTGAGCTAAATTCTTTCTAAATCTCTTTTCCCCTAGTCCTCGTGGCTCCTCAAGCCCTTGAGTCCCACCCAGTGAAACAGAAATAGCAAATTGTGCTTTTTATGGAATTTGTTGCAAAGTTGAAGTAGAAGCACAGCACTTTAGGCAAATACAAGCTTGGCTATGAGCAATGGCATGCTGGTGCTGTTGCTGTATTGAATAACATACATTTAAGACAGAACTTTTTAGGTTTCTGTGCTTCTGCATGGGTCTGTTATGGCTGTGTGGTTTTTAAATATCTGAACAGACATGGCCATGCACCCACATTTATATAAACAGCACCTGTGCCTTTAAGAGCGTAACAGTACTGCTACTGAAAAGAGGCCACTGCAGTTTGGCTACCACTGGGACGTGCTGGTGTATATGGGGCCGCCTAGGAGAGCGGGGAAGAGAGAGGGAGGGATAATGAATGAGCACTCAGTCCAGGCTGGCTCCCTCTGGGCACTAGCAGAGCATGCTGGGAGAGGCTCAGACCCCTGCAGTGAGCGAGAAGGAAACCCCATGCTGGTGCTCATTGTTAGCCTCTGAGCATCTGAAAGGGAGCAAAGAAAACAATAGTGTGCTTTCTGAGGCTTTGAATCGTCGGCCTTGTGTTGTAGTTACATCACTAAGGCACATTTTTGTAAACATTTTTAGCACGTGTCTTGTTTTTATATGGTAATAGCCTAATGTTTTGGTATCCTGAAATAAGACGTTGTTGTAATGGAGAACATCGAAACAAAATTTATTCTTCAAAGCAGAGATACCCTTTGAGGTTCTGAAACACGACCACATGATGCAAATTATAGTTTCATTTGAATAACAACAAATTCGACAAACTGAAATTTTTGGCGTAGTAGTAACACAATCCTTGTAAGTGTAAGGCATTTTATAAGGAATAAAACATGTGACGTACTGATCTAGGCAGAATGCTAAGCATTGTTACTGTTACGGCCCCAAGGTTGATTATTTTCCTTTAACAGCATGTTCCAAAGTGCTTTATTCATCTTGTGCCTCTTGAAATAAAATTTCAATTTTTAACTCTTCATATATTTAACCATTATGATACATTTAGTCATATGAGTCCTTCCTTTTCCCAGCCTATATTTTTCATTTTCTTTCTTGACCATAGATTATGTACATCCTTAGACTGTGTAATATAAACCTGTGATGTGAATTATAGTTAGCACTGTTGTCAAAGCTGCTGTTTTGGAAATTTAATCAACACCTTCTGATTGTGCTGATTCAGGACATTATCAGTACTGTATAACAATTATAATCAGCCACTGTTGGTGGACATCTACATATCTAAAATATGTATTTTCAATGAATGAATAGATTCCTTTAAGGGTCTTTAAAGGCACAGGTTGTTGTTATCTGTAGATGTGATATCTAGGGAGAGACTAGAGGGTAACTTGAAATGCAATATGTGCTCGCATGAGTCAGATCTTCTGCCTCGTAGGCATCCTAGGACAGAACGGAGGAGTTCTAACTGGAACCAGAGGTGAAGGTTGTGAGGAAAGATCTGAGCAAGCTTGATGGCTCGAGAATGTTATGCAAAAACATGAGCGACACATGAGCGTGTAAGATTTCCTGAGATACTAAAGTATATGTACTAAAGGCATCTCTGTGCATCCTGGCTGCCGGTTATATAAGACTTTCTAAAAAGGTTCAGTAAAGGCCATTTTGAGAACTCTGTATTACATAATGGACTCGTATAGAAAATGTAAACATTGCATTTCATATTAAATGTTAGCTGTTGTAGCTGCAAAAATCTTTCTAATACAGATTTGGGCAAGTCTGTGCATGATTGTATTAATTGTTTTCTCTCACTCTCACCACACACAAACGCACTACATTACATATGCACACACATTCTCTGTCTTGCAGTGCATGACTTGGTGTACTGGCGGGACCCTAAAAAGTCGGGCGTGGCGTTTGGCATTTCCCTGCTACTGCTGCTGTCCCTGGCAGCATTCAGCGTGATCAGCGTCATCTCCTACCTGCTCCTGGCATTGCTCTGCGTCACCATCTCCTTCCGTGTCTACAAGTCCGTCATCCAGGCTGTGCAGAAGTCCAATGAAGGACACCCCTTCAAGTAAGATGAAAGATTTTGACTCCTTGGTTCTGCATGAGAAGTGTACTAGCCTTGATATCTCATGGGTTTTAATTTAGGCATGAAAACAGCATAAAACGGGTCATGCTCAAAAATTACCTAGTTTAAAATAATACTTTGATAATTTTGCAATATTCAGTATTCATATTATTTGCACAGTCAGTATGCTACAGCTAATTATTACTCAACATTGCCCTAATTTTGCTGTTTCATCTCAACAAGGCTTTAAGTAAACACTGCTATGACCAAATTACTGAGGGGGCTTTCACATATGCAGTGCTTGTCTATTAGAATAACTCACTGAAGCTTTTCCCCCTTCTGGTGAGATCTTTTTAGACAGGTGAAAGTGCAGTAATCACACTTGCACTAAATCCCAACTCCTTGAATTCTAAACATTTATTGGAAACAGCTTGAACATAACCTTTCGTGTAGTCCAGCACAGTAACTTAAAAGTGATACTTGACACAAGTGTCACATGACCCTTATCTGATCGGAAATTTCAGGTCAGCAGAACGTTTATAACCACGTAATCAAATATTGTTTTGTCATATTAAAAAGGAAAATATTATCTTGCATGCCATAAATTTAAGTTATTTTTTATTCAAGTTATTTTTATATTCTCTGCATCAAAACCTAGTAATTTTATGTACAAGCACCATTTATAGTTGCGTCGGCAGAGAAGAGGAGCCTTTTTCTTCAGAAAATCACGAGAACTTTATTGCAACAACAGAGCTTTTTGTGACTTGCAAGTGCAACAACCAGAGAAAGGGAAGAGGGTACTCACTCACAGGGGCGGACAGGGGGCATAAAAGACAACACAATGAGGGGAAATTATACTAAAAAGACACAATAAAAAAAAACACATACACATTTAAAACACTAAATAAATATTTTTTTTTTAATTAAACTAACAGCACAAAGCAGAATGCTGGGATTCTCTGCACATGCCCCCACCCTAGTACAGTAGTGAATGTGACAATATATTTGTTGTGTTCAATCGACTACTAAAATAAGTGCATAATGTATGTGTTGTTACCTGAACTTGAACACATTAGGGTGTTTTTATAAGAGGGTTTTTAGTGTTTGTAGGGGCATATAATGGATCTGAGTTGGATCAATTTTCTACATTAGCAGACTGTAGTCCATATGCTTCTCTAAATACTTTTAGTCCCCTTTACTCTGTTCTCTAATGGTCAGGATCCCCACAGGACCAACACAGGTACTTTTCATCATCATTCTCAGCACTGAGGTGACACTGATGTGGTGGTGGTGTGTTAGTGTGTGTTGTACTGGTGTGAGTGGATCAGTTTTTAAACCCCTCAGTGTCACTGCTGGACTGAAAATAGTCCACCAACCAAAAATGTCCAGTCACCAGCATCCTG
>JANCOA010000047.1:10962257-10973505 GCA_024363135.1 Leptodoras oyakawai
GAGAATCTACAATGGAAATAGTCATGAAAATAAAGAAAACGCATTGAATGAGAAGGTGTGTCCAAACTTTTGGCCTGGACTGTATCTTGGTTTTGATAAATTATTGAAGGGAATGATTGATCCTCTGTAAGTTTTCTTAACAGTCATAATGTCATAATGTTCCTCATGGTTCAGTGTTCTACTGTATTTAGTGAGAAATTTAGTTTAATGTTAAAATAATGCCAAGGAATTTCATAATTGCAAAAAACTGTTTCACAGAAAACAGCCCATGACTATCTCTCAGCCCTGCTTCCATGTGGCCTTGTAGGTAGAGTAGCGCAAATTACCCTTTGCAAACTCGATAAACAAGATCATCATGTCATTGTTAACAGTGATTCTGCAGAAAGGCTGTAACCGGAGCTTTTGTCAAAAAAAAAAGCTTTAAAGCCAGAAAATTTGTGGTTCAAACAAGAAACATCTCCAGCAACAAAGCTGCATTTAGACGGAAGACCTCGAGTGACCCGACTCGCTAATGCAAAGAGAAGTTTCGAAAAAGTGTGACGCAGAATGTGTCTTTGTCTCTCGCATTCCTGAGCTATCAACTAATCTTATTTATCTTTCGTCCTGGAACGAGTCCCTGAAACATTGATTCCATTGAAATCAAGACTGTAAATAATAAAAAAAAATGTAAAAATGACTCTTAATTTCTTCCTTTCTTTGATGTGCTGTTAATCCTTACAGTATTTATAATAAATGATTGAGGGTTCACTATGTAATCAAATTTCTGTGTGACAGCAATATTTTTATGGCAAGAGAGAGAGAAAGAGAGAGAGAGCAACAGAAAGATTTCCTCAGTGTTTACAAATTGCTTTCATCGTTTTCTGTTGCTGGCTATTTTGTACTTGTAACTTCACCTCTCAAAGGCTTTTACATATCAAATTCCAAGCAGGAAATGCAGTGCATGTAGGCTGAAAATACACATCCACTCTGCTATTAGGTCAGATTAGTCCATCACTCTGCACCTTTATATATCGCAGTATATCGCGATGTTTGCATAGTACACATGTAGGAGGACGAGATGAGGAGTGATAGGGAGTGAAAGAGAAGGCCAGAGGAAATTCCTGCTTCGGCTTGTTAATGTGCCTATCATGTGACCTTACACACGTAAGTAAATCATCAACAGCTAAATAAGAGAGGACGAAAAGAGAAGCCAGATGAAAATAAATTGCTAATTGTCTCCGTATGTGCGGGGAAATGCACTTGACTGGTTCCAGCATGTCCCTTAATCAAGTAGTACAGAGTTTTTTTTACATGTGATGGCTAACATTGAGAAAGCTGCAGCTGGTAAAAAAATGAGCTAATGTTGAATTTAGTGGTCATGTGACTATTCGAGAAAGAAATGAATACCTCATATGCCATAACTATAATTCAGTAATTGAGCTGTAAACAACAGCAACAGGAGCTCATGGACTAATGCTCATTACGGTTTGAGAAACATCTACTGGTTGAATTGTAAATCTTTTATGAAAGATTATTAAATTGGCTTCTAGAAAGCATGCATTATTATATGTGTTTGACTTGTTTTTCTTAATGCGAGATGATCATGAGACAACTTGCCTCAGGAGCTCTTGTGTGTCTGTCTCTTTCTTTTTCTTTTTTGACCACAAATGCTTTCATCCATTATAAAGTTACCGGTTGAATCAGCTCCACTTTGTATCTTGATGAAAGAAGAAGGGCGTATAAAATCGGGCATTTCTTTCTTCAGGTTTTTTTATTTGTTCTCTTTTAAGTGACCAGCTATAGAAAGGAAAATGTATTCAAGCATGTATCATCTCTTGTACAGGCCAAAAAATGTTCCAGCTTCTCTATTTGTGGTTTACAAAGAAGCTTCTGCAAAAGTAGGCTAAATGGGTTTTTTCTTGGAAAAGACATCTTTTTGTTAGTTGGTTGTCATGCAGATGTATAAGCTGTCAAATCCTTCATGTAGTACACAATCTTTTTTAGAGAAAAACAACTTGATTATTACTATTGCAGTTAATATTATTGCTATTTGACCAAAGTGAACAGAATACGCATCCATACAGTTTTGTACACTTTTTGGTCACAGCTTCCAAAATCTCAATTCGATTTGAGTAGTTTTCAGTTTTCAGTGAGGAAGCAAGCTGACAGACCCCTGTCTTTAAAAGTAATTCAAGACTTTTGTTTACCAGTGGGTTTACTGAAGGTCTTAGATTTGGTCATCTGCCATGTCAGTCAAATTTCCCCTTTCTGTGAAAGTATGTGGTTCTTGGCCACATCTATTAGTGAAAAGTCTCAGACACTCAATGTCTCAATGCCTTGTAAGATGTAATAGAAAGTAGCGGTCAAGGACGAACAGATGTTTCTTCTTGTAACTTGGCATTGCAGTTTCATGGTGACGTCATTGTCTTTTAACAATGCATTGCCGAGATCTCATCGCAATCCTTCTTTAAAGCCGATTCTATACTTTGAGTTGGTAGTACATGTCAGTGAGAGAGTCTACGCATGGTCCTTACATGTATGTATTTGGCAGGTTATTTTATGGCTAGAAACTTACATTTGAGCAGAGCAGTTGAGAGTTAAGGGATCAGCAGCACACACACGGATCACAGCCTGTTTCACAGTTGTAAAAAAAATGTGCCAAAAAAGGTTTTAGGGTAGGACACTCCAGTCCAAGTTGGCCAGCTGTCCACACCACACTAATTTTCAACAACTCTTCAGAGGCTGTTTTATATATATATATATATATATTCTAAAACCCTTTGCATATTGGAATAAGTCTGGAATAAGGTCAGCAACGTAGATATGAAAAAATAATTTAGGTTGAGTTGAGTGATTTTTGGAATGATTAAGGGATTTCATGAGGACTGGCTCCGACAACATAGAATGAAACCTCATGCATTACAGAGACCCTTTAGAGGCTCCTGTGATTCTGATCCCAAAACTCTGTGCCTCTGTGTTGGTGATTACCTCAGCTACTTAACTGCCTCATCTCATAATCTCTAGCTCTGAAAATTCAGGGGTTCAACAACCATGATTCTAATTCAGAAACATACTGGTTAAACGTGTCTATCCATCTGTTCATCCACGTCTCTCGAACAGCTTCATCAATCAGTCTGACTGACCTTCTATCACTACAAGGACAAAGAACAACGGAATAATCTGTAGAATGAGTCTGTTAGAAGCAGGGTGTGTCGCATGTGTAGGAGTGCGTATAGGATTAGTTTACAGTTTACGGTTGCAGGGTCGTCTTATTTACTTCCTTTATATGATTAATGACACCACACCTGTAAAAAAACATCAGTTGGGATTGGTATTGTGACAAGTTGTATATTGCTACAACTTGTGCAACAGTTTCTCACAAAAGACCCTTTTGGCTTCCAGGGTTTCTAGGCTGTTTGCTATGCTAGTGTTTTTCACAGTTGATCAAATGTACTTTTTAATAAACGACAACAGTAGATGTGTTCTGTGGTTATAATGGGAATCTAGTGAATATACAGATTAAATAAGGTTTCTTTAGAATTAAAGTGATATTTACAGTAGTAAATACATTAAATAGAAATAGTAAGGGGAAGGGGTGGATGGGGTCTCAGTCGTTGGACCTGACAACTCCTGGCATCTAACTATTGCTAGCAGGCAAATTCCATGTTACAGCTTGAATGCAGTGTCATGTTAACTAACTAGGAGCACTAGAGATGTTGGTAATCCGTGTGTTTTATATTGTGATCTTATAACTTACTTAATTGGCCAAAAAAAGCAAAACACCTGTCATACACTGATTACCACACAGGAAAGTCTACTATACTGACATGTTAAAACATTACCTGTTGTAACAGGTACAAGCCTCTGTAACCAGCTTTCTGTAACCAAAGAGAAATCTTGTCTGTGTGGTTGAAGCGCATTGTATTTTTTGTCACTTTCGAAATGAGAATTGCCTTTGTGCTTCTCATATTAGATTAAAAAACAAAAACAAGTATTTGCTTAAAAAGCAGAGTAAATCTTGGCCAGGGGTACTGGAGAGCCAAGCTGGCAACGATGTCTGGGTGGGAGGGATGATCTTACTCCGTCTGCTGTCAGTCAGAGTGACGATGGTCAAATGTGGGCTAATATCACACAGCAGCATTTTGTATCCAGTAAAATAAATGTTTTACCTGATGAAATTAAGCTACTGTCAGGTTTTCATGTGAAAGTTTGATGGCCAAATGTTTGTGGACACCTGACCATCACAGCCACATGTGCCCGTTCCAAAACCTTGGGCATTAACAAAGATTACTCCACCCCTTTTCTTCCACTCTTCCGAGAAGGCTTTCTACTAGATTTTGGAGTGTGTTCTTCCGTGCCAACCTTGAGTTCTTTATGGACACAAGCTTGTGCACAACGGTGTTGTTATGAATAGGTTTGGGCTCTTTAGCTCCACTGAGGTGAAATTGTAAAGCTACTGTAAACAAAGTTATTCTAGACAATTGTGTACTTCTGACGTTGTGGCAGCAGTTTGAAGGCGAACCACATGTCAGGTGTCTAAGCATCTTTTGGCCATATAGTGTAGTTTGTACCAAAAGCAAGGCCACATCCATGGTTTGAATACGTTTTAAAAGAGTTTTAAAAAGAGCTTTTTTTTTGCTATTTTTGAACCAACCTGAACTGGTTGTTGGATGAGTCAAGTAAAAAACAACACTGGTGACCATTATATGAACCTGTCTGTCTACTGGGTAACTGCAAATGAAAAAGGATTAGCCTGGATACCCAGGCTAGTGATCTATCCTCCCAATTCTTATTAATACACCGTTACACATGGCTTAGACATGGGGATTTTGTTTTTGCTTTCCTTATACAGTGTATGCAACGTGTGATACTGTACATTTATCAGCTGCAACTCTGCATTTTGACCTGTAGACTATTCCACAGATGGTTTGTCCTGTCTGTATCATAGCTAATGATATAAGCAGTGCTCTGTCTGGCTGCATTTCATGTTTATTATTCTGTGACTGGTGTCCCAAAACCATCACAGAGCACTGAGTTATTGTAGTAGCATCACTGTGTCTTCTCTGAAAGCTGTATAACCTTCATAACCATGATTTAAGTTGACCAGGTGCCGATTGTGTCTGTGTACGTGTACAGATGATGTGTCGGCTGGAAGCAGCGTGGAGTTTCCAGACAGGCTGTCACTTATGGAAGTGCGGCTGCAGGCACAAGAAGATGAGATCACACTGCTCAAGTCCTCATTGGCCGATGCACTGCGTAAGCTCCGCCTCCACGACCAACAGATCCCACTACTGAAGCAGCAACTAATTGCGAGTAAGAGCATCCAAGATTTAAATACTTGTGTATTGTTTTGTAACATTTCAGTTGTTAGTGATGTTTCTTTTTATTTTATATTATTGTTATTATTTTAATGTGAATTTGACGTGGATATGCGAAAAGGATAGACAGTATAAAGTATCTGTGTCTATTCTCACAGTGAACCCTGGTGCAGCTCGGGTGTTGAATCAGTCTTTTTGCATTGATGGATTCTCCAAACCCTACAGGCACTCCACCAGTTCTCTGGACGGAGTGCACCACACACCCGACAGGTATCAGTGCAGGCTCCTCTGTGTACTTTTTGAACCACATTTAAAGAACTGTATATTGTTTTCTAGACCTGTTGATTATTACACAGAATGGACAACCACCATGTAGTTGAAGCACAAACCATCATTATATGGAATAAGCTTTAAATTTGAAATCATTAACCATGATTGTACAGTATATTCCTTACAAGAGAGACTGAATCACTTTGCATGATTCGGCTGATCAACGGACGGGATATGACAAAGCTTCTTTCTGTAATGCCTCCCTGGAGATACAAGTTCCTCAAGTTGTGAGAAATGCAGTTTTGCCACC
Organism: Leptodoras oyakawai; assembly: GCA_024363135.1. Taxonomy (NCBI): domain Eukaryota; kingdom Metazoa; phylum Chordata; class Actinopteri; order Siluriformes; family Doradidae; genus Leptodoras; species Leptodoras oyakawai. The sequence goes on from JANCOA010000047.1 coordinate 10,968,135, forward strand.
CACACATTTAGTATAACAAAGAAAGAACACAACATTCTTTGGCACAGCCTGACTTTGGGACAAGTGAGCAACTTTTCTGTTTCAGAATTGCTTGGTTTGTAAGAACATTCAGACTTCATCATGGTCCTTTTATTTGGTGTAAGCAGTCCCTGAACAATATTCAGTCTTGCACCAAAGGAATATATACAGTTATACTGTTAGCTGAGACGTCCGTTTTGTGTTCACACAACATTATAGTTCACATTAGTGTACCAGAATTATACTTCTTAGCAAGTGGAGGTTTTAGACATTTTATATTCTCTAAAATATTTTCATGTAATTAACTGAGAACGACTTTATAGTTGATTTTATTTTTTTGCAATGATACTCCTTTCTGTTTTAAAAATTATTTTAGGTTTCAATCAGATGCAGACATTTAGGCTACAGCCTTCAAGAGAGATTATTTTCAATGCAGAAGATGATGGTTTATTGCTCCCTCTTGATTGTGTATGTGTATGTTTATGTGTGTGTGTGTGTGTGTGTGTCTTCAGCCATGTCTTAAACTCTGCAGCTGAAAATGGAGAGGGCAGTAGAGCTCACTCCATCCCCAACCTGAAAACAGGCACTAGTGAAAAGGCCACACAAACTGAACCCTGGAACCCTGATCCTGACAGGACGCCTTTGGCCCTCATCAGGGCCTCCAACAGTCTTTCTCTGGAAGACGCACTTCCCGAAGGGGTCTCGCTCATGGACGAGGCCCTGCATAAAGCTCAGGAGGAAGAAGACAGTGAAGAGAAGGACAAAAGCTGGCACTCTAAAGTAGAGGAGACCATCCAGCGCACGACAGTCAAAAGCCTCCAACAGCAACACAGCAAAAGCAGCGAAGAAAGCCAAGGCTCAGCCCCTCAGACTCCAACTTCCAGTTCTCCAGCGCCGCCTAAAGAGCCTGCACACAGTGGACCCCTTTCTCCAATTCTGGAGGGCGAGAAGAAACTGCTGTGCGTTTTAACCACCCATCAAACCAGTCTTTTTCCATCCTCGCATGACCTTCCTGCTTTGGCTTGGTTCAAAATCTAACCCAATCAGTGGCACAACTGCTCTAATTATTAATACTGCTGCATGCCTCCTGTTTTTCCAAGATGCAACTTAAGCCTTTGGTGAAGAACGGTCAGAATGAATGTTACTTTTGAGGGTTAAGTAAACCGTATTGAAGAGCGCTGAAGGCAAATCAAATAATATTTGGAGTCCTGGCCAGGGTTAGGGATCAGTTCTATGTCCAGTACTTTTTTAGTGCAAGCATATTAATATATATGAATGAGGTTAAATATAGTGTATGTAGTGCTTTGATGTTGAGCCAGATTGCAAGTCTCTCTAAAGTGTAATACCCATTAGCTAAATTGAGACCTTGAAATGATAAGGTTCTGATCATTTTGTGATCCTAAGATATTAAGCGTATAGCGTAGAGCTTATTTTGAGCAGATAAACCTTTCCAGCTTAATATATTCTTTTACTTTTAAAGTAGTATTTTGGAATAAACCCTTATTGCGTATTTATTTACTTGCATGTTTATTTGCATTTAGATATCATAAAACTAACATTAACTCACTAACTTGCCTAAGAAGTCTGATAGAACCTTATCATTTCCAGCTCTGGAAGTAAAACATGCAATTTTCAAAACGGATGCAATCTTGAGGAAACACTTAGATTCCATGTAAACAATTCGATTCCATGTAAACCCGGGAATATTGAGCGCATGGAATTATATCATAGATTAACGCTTTATATTAGACCTCGCTTGGTGTTAGGTTACATCACAGAGATGATACCAACGCTTACTGGCAATTTTAAAATAGTTTAAAATTGTTTATTATTATTTTAGCAGTACAGGGTTGAATGAGAAGGCATTTGGCTTTGGCATAGTGTTGAAGACTGGAGTGGAAAATGTAACTCGGATCGGTGGTGTTTACGCCCTATTTCGATAATGTGTGACGCCGCAGGTTAGACTGAAAGTTTACTGCAGCATATAGAGCAAGTGAAGTCACCGCTCAAGTCTAAATTGGTCAGAGGAAGGAAGTGATTGTCGGAGTGTTTGTAGTATAGCTGTTTGTCTGAATAAATACTTGCAAATTTACCAAACGAGAGAATGAAGCATTTACAGGACATTTGCATCTTGGACTTTTGTACAAGTGGTACAAACACTTTGTAGAACTGAAAACCTTGGGAATGATTGCACACTAACCTAATCAAATGAAACTTGTCTATTTGAGCTTGTTTTAATACGTTCTTTCCAGAACCGTTTTTATGCATGCAGGTTTCTGGGTGATCTGTCTACGAATGCTTTTGAAATATTGTTTGTGTGTGTGTGTGTGTGTGTGTGTGTGTGCGTGTGTGTGTGTGTGCGTGTGTGTGTGTGTGCGTGTGTGCGTGCATGCTTTTTAAACTGTCAAGAAAGCTTGTGTATTTCACCAAAAAGAATTGTTTTTGCTCTGTAATTATTTTAGACAATGAAATCTTACACACAGCCAGTTCACATTCCTATAATGAATTTTTTATTGCATTATGCACAGAAAATGTAGGAAGATCTTAGAATTGCAGATTTTAGAAGCACCATATAAACTTGGGTGTGCAGAGACAGACTGCATGCACGTCAATATGTCATGTAATTAGTTTTATGAGGCTTGCTGTTAGGTTTCGTCAGAGATCGTAACGGCCAGATTTAAGGCTGTTTATAAGGAGGAATGTGGAGATGAACGATATGGGTTTTGGCTCCCATTGCAGTGTTGAGAGATGTGTGTAAGTGTGTGTGTGTAAAGAATTAGACTGAGTGGAAAATGTGACCGTTTAAGATCTGAGTGGCGAGTGATGCCGCGGGGCAGATTGCGATTTCACAACAGAATATAGAGCAGGTGAGCTCATTGCTCGACAGTGCAACAGTACAATGGGAAGGAGAACATAAAAAGAGAGGTAAAACAAGGTGAAGAGGAGTAGGCAGTGTACTATGGGTGTATCAGAGAGGGATAAAGAAAGGGAAGAAAATACACGGATGCGCTTCCAAAAGCACTGTGGGTATCAGATAATTAACCCACAACTTTACGTCTGCAGACTTTAAACTACAGACTGTGGATTGTGGTTGCATCTGTCAGACAAATCAGCACCTGTAATCAAAAGTTTAACAGCATGATTTGTTAGAGAAAGTTTATTTTGTGACCAAGTGACATTTTGGGCAGCTTTTTAAAAAAAAAAAAAAAAAAAAAGTGTCATAGACATGAGTCTCCATCAACAAAGTTTCACTTCCCTTTTTGGCCAGGACTACTGCTGTTTCCTGTTTCGTATTTCTTAAATTGGAGTGTGTATGAGTCTTGGAGGAACAGGAAATGGGGTGTGTGTCAAAGGAAACAACCGTTCAATTCACGCACCCACACACAGTGCATTGAGTATGTTCAAACACTCTCTTACGTTTGTGCTGAAACAGAGCAAATGCTATTTATTGATAAGCTCCTCTTCTGTGTTAGAGGGAGTTTTTTAAGCCACAAGCACTCTTGGGTTTTGATTTTTTTGAGCGTGTGTGTGTCTGTGTGATGGGTTGACTTTATAGAGAAACCATCTTGTGGTTTCAAATCTTATTTAACGCCATAAAAATTACAGAAATGTCTTCTCTGCCCATTAAATCAGGTTTCTCATAGACTCTTTTGTGTCCAGGGAACGGAGGAATAGTGAGAAAGTGAGTAAAGACATGCCAGACAAAAGCAAACAGCGAATGCCTAAAAAAGCAGCATCATCAACCAACCTGCTAACCCGATCTCCGAGTCTAGAGGGGTGAGTGGGTTTACGTTCAGCTTTCATCATGGACTGTTTCTTTTACAAACATGGACCCGTCTTTGAATAAACTCACTATTGCTTCATGTTACTCTGAAAGAAACCCTAGAAAAATCGGACTATTTTCTATAGCTTTAGCTTTAGCCCTGACCTGCTTGCGTTTTAAAGCGTTTGATGCATGTTGTGGTAGAACCATTCAATAAGGTATGGGGAGAATTCTGATAACGTGCACAATTAAAAAAAAAGCTTTTTCTAAACTCCTACTGGGAATGTGTGATCTAATTATAACTATTATGAAAAACAAATCCTTATTGTTTGTGAATAAGTTGATCTATTGTAATTGCATACACATTTACTAAAAAAAACTAAATAAAATTTTATGTTAGAGAAAAGGAGCTTGTTGAAACAGAGAGGTTATAATATCCTCTATACTTATAGGTTTGTACAACCCCAATTCCAGTGAAGTTGGGATGTTGTGTAAAACATAATTAAAAACAGAATACGATGATTTGCAAATCCTTTTCAACCCATATTGAATTGAATACACTACAAAGACAAGATATTTAATGTTCAAAAAGAAAAATTTTATAGTTTTTTACAAATATTCACTCATTTTGAATTTGACGCCTGCAACACTTTCCAAAACAGTTGGGACAGGGGCGTGTTTACTGCTGTGTTACATCACCTTTCCTTTTAACACTCAATAAGTGTTTGGGAACTGAGGACACTAATTGTTGAAGCTTTGTAGGTGGATTTCTTTCCCATTCTTGCTTGATGTACAATTTCAGTTGCTCAGCAGTCCGGGGTCTCCTTTGTCGTAATTTACACTTCATAATGCACCACACATTTTCAGTAGGAGACAGGTCTGGACTGCAGGCAGGCAAGTCTAGTACCCGCACTCTTTTACTGTGAAGCCACGCTGTTGTAACACGTGCAGAATGTGGCTTGGCATTGTCTTGCTGAAATAAGCAGGGACGTCTCTGAAAAAGACGTTGCTGTATGGCAGGATATGTTGCTCCATGTATGTACCTTTCAGCATTAATGGTTCCTTCACAGATGTGCAAGTTCCCCATGCCATGGGCACTAAAACACCCCCATACCATCAGAGATGCTGCTTTTGAACTTTGCTCTGATAACAATCTGGACAGTCCATTTCCTCTTTGGCCTGGAGGACACGACATCCATGATCTCCAAAAACAATTTGAAATGTGGACTCGTCAGACCACAGGACACTTTTCCACTTTCCACTTGACTGCATCAGTCCATCTTAGATGAGCTCGGGCCCAGAGAAGCCGGCGGTGTTTCTGGGTGTTGTTGATATCTGGCTTTCTCTTTGCATGGTAGAGTTTTAACTTGTACTTGTAGATGGAGCGACGAACTGTGTTCACTGACAATAGTTTTTTGAAGTGTTCCTGAGCCCATGTGGTAATATCCATTACAGAATCATGTTGGTTTTTAATGCAGTGCTGCCTGAGGGATTGAAGGTCACGGGCATTCAGTGTTGGTTTTCAGCCTTGCCACTTGCAGAGATTTCTCCAGATTCTCTGAATCTTTTGATGACATTATGGATAGATGA
>JANCOA010000047.1:11135581-11145744 GCA_024363135.1 Leptodoras oyakawai
GGGGGGGCAGACCTCCTACACTTTTTTTTTCTCCTCAAGTCAACTTCAAGTAAGGGCTCAATTATTAAGTTTACAGAATAGAAGATTGGGAGTTCAAGCCCCAGCACCACCAAGCTGCCACTGTTGGGCCTCTGAGCAAGGCACTTAACCCTCAACTGCTCAGTTATATAAATGAGGTAAATGTAAATCACTCTGGGTAATGGTGTCTGCCAAATGCCATAAATGTAAATTTGTTAATGTTAAGTATTTCACCTTGATATCCTTTCCTTAGAGAAGAGGTGTCTTATCCACAAAGGACCAGTGTGGGTGCAGGGTTTCCTTCCAGCCAAGCAGGAGCCACACCTCATTCCACCTGTTGGTGGATGGATCTAATCAATGGATCTAATCAATGGATCTAATCAATGGATCTTGACTTTCAGTAGTGTGATTGGCCCTTCTTGGATAGGACTGGACATCATTGCCTTAGAGTCTGCCTAGCTGGCACAAAAAGAAATGGGGAAAATGCTCAAAAAGAAATGGGGAAAATAATAGATTATCCTGGTGGGGTGACATGGTTGCTCGGAGGGTAGCACCATCGCCTCACAGCAAGAAGGTCCCAGGTTCGATCCCCAGGTGGGTCCTTTCTGTGTGGAGTCTGCATGTCCTCCCCATGTCCATGTGGGTTTACTCCGGGTACTCCGGTTTCCTCCCACAGTCCAAAGACATGCACGTTAGGTTGATTGATGTCTTTAAAGTGGCCCTAGTGTGTGAGTGTGTGCGCGAGTGTGTGTGTTCCCTGCGATGAATTGGCGCACTTTCTAGGGTTGTTCCTGTCTTGTGCCCTAAGCTGCCTGCTAGGCACCGGCTCTCCCATGACCCTGAAAAGGAATAAGCGGTTAAGACAATGAATGAATGAATGAATGAATGAAAGAGATTATCCTGGTTGGTTAAACCTTTTTCTCACCATAGCCAAAGTACTGAATTGTATTATCAATACTTTCCCCCATTTTTGTAATTTGCAATTTGTAATTGATAGACACACATGGAGACAAACACATGCTTAATTTTTGTCCACTCTAAATGGTTCCTTGTGGTTTTGCCTTCTGTCACCAAATTTCCCAAGCACTAGATGGGTAAAATGGGACCTCTGTTTTTTTTTTTTTTTTGAAAGAAATCTGGACCCGATTTTCAACCTAAGAACTGAAGGCAATTCAGCTTCTCAGATAACAAACTCTGCTGTAGTCCGTCTGAATGGTATCTGTTACATTTCTGCATGCAACAGTTTTCTGTTGTCGTGAAGGAATGTTATATAAAACTTTCCCAAAGCACAATTTTCAACTGGTTCATATTATTGTAGGGGGAAAAGACACACATTACTTGTTGATTGATGACATGATCAAAATGAAAGGCAATATAAACAGAAGAAAGCAACACCAAAGAAAACTTAGCAAGAAAAACAAAACTGGGCGAGATGGATTCTTGGCATAAGCACTGCTCTTTGTCTTTTTATTCTTATGTACAGTTGCTATTTTTCAATAATGACAAATACCCATAGTATTGGTGAGCACGGGAGTTGCACTGAGATCCTAGAGGAGAGAACAACTGTATCACCAGAGTACACATAGAAGGTAGTGACAAGATCCTAAACCATTTCCATAAGTGTACTTATGAGAACCATAAGGCATGCTCTGAGAAAGAGGGAGCCTGCTACACCTCCCCCAGATTTCCAACACAAGCACACACACACACACACACACATACACATCCCTCCCCCATCCCTCCCTCCTCTGAAAACATACAACTCATTTTTTTTGCAACTCTTCCATTGCTCCTGCCTCCCAATCCCCCCCCCCCCTTGTAGAAATTCTGAGGACAGACTGCAAATTCTCAGTCCAGGCACAAAACCCCATTAGACCGCAGAGTGAGCGGAGGGCTAAGAGAAAAAGAAGACAGAAAGGTTTAGGTCAAGCAGGGTTCAGTAAATGTAGAATAGGTAGTAAAAGTAAAACAAGAAAGAGGAAAAAGTAACAGAGAGCAGGAGACTGAAGGTGAGAGAGTGAGAGAAAGAGAGAGAGAGATAGAGAGAGAGAAGTTGTGAAAGAATGGGTTCTCCAGTGCTCTGTGTGATACTTCAAACCGTACTGCTGTATCTCTCTAGTGTGCAGACTCAGGATGTGAAGGATGAAGATGTCCTGTGCAATGAGAACAGCTGTTTAGTGATCTACTACCAGAGCAAAACCTTCCTGGATGCCTGGCGCAGCTGCAGGAAACAAGGGGGCAACCTTGCCACCATCAAGAGTCCAGAGGAGGCAGAGCTAATTGAGGCTCTCTTCTATAACTTGGAACTGATGGAAAGTAGCCATGTGTTTGTGTGGATTGGTTTGCAAAGGCAGCCCCGTAAGTGTGCCGCTGGTCGTCCTATGCGTGGCTTCACCTGGATTACTGGAGAGAAAGATACCCAGTACACCAACTGGCAGCAAGAGGACTCTGTGAACACCTGCTCAGTTCCGCGTTGTGTGGGAATAGGTTACAGTACCTCTGCTCATAAAAGCCAGGACAACTTCAAATGGAAAGACGGACCTTGCTCAGTTCCTGTGGGTGGCTACTTGTGCAGGTACACTTTCTCTGGCATGTGTCAAGCTATTTCAAATGAAGGGCATGGAAATGCACTGTACACAACCCCATTTAATCTTGTCACCTCCTTCTTGACTCACATTCCATTTGGGTCAGTTGCAACAGTACCCTGTCTAACTAAAGGTGACCAAACAGTCCTGTGTACTGAAAGAGAGGATGGGACTGTGGGTTGGAACAGAGATCCTCCTTTCTGCTCTGATATTTCCAAGGCAAACTGGTGTGATAAGGATAATGGTGGCTGCCACCATTACTGCGTAAGAGCTGACAATCGCTATTACTGTGATTGTAAGGAAGGATTCCTCCTGGCTGAAGATGGCATGAGCTGCTTTCAAACTGACCCCTGTCATGGAGCTCCCTGTGAATATGAGTGCCTGACAGTGATGGACAGTTATCGCTGTGCCTGTCCTGAGGGCTACATGCTGGCACCTGATGAGCAAGGCTGTCTGGATGTGGATGAGTGCTTGCAGAGTCCATGTGAACAGATCTGTGTAAATGCCCCAGGCACCTTTGAGTGTCGCTGTCGTGATGGCTATATCCCTAACGAGGAGGGAATTTGTGAGGATATAGATGAGTGTGCAGAGTCTCCATGCGAACAGGATTGTGAGAATGTAATGGGTTCTCATGTATGTCATTGTCACCATGGCTTTACTCTCCTTCCAGGGGATCCAAGTCGCTGCTACGACATTGATGAATGTCAAATTGAGGGAACATGTGAGCAAATGTGTATCAATTCCGTTGGGGGATTTGAATGCTACTGTGAAGAGGGCTATGATCTCCAAACTGACCTCTATTCATGCAGACCCAGTGATGAACAGCAATTTTCCACAGTACCTACATCCATCCTCTTGGTTACAGATCTCACCAACCATATGTCAGAACATCAAGACCCCGGTTACTACAAGCCACATGAAAATGAATCTCTGGAGTGGCTTACAGAGCTTCCTAATGTGAAGATTGTTCCCACTGACCTGCTGTGGCTTACTAGTGCTATCCAGGAGGTGACTGAAACTACTTCACCAACTGAAAGCCCTACTAGCACCATTGGCAAGGAATTGGAAAACACAGATGAAGAAACAGTTACTGAGGATGGCTTTTTATCTTCCACCACTTTAACTCCACTTCCAGAATATTATGAAGATGAATTCACCACAGAATCTACAGTACCCCTCACCACCACTGTCGCAGACGGAGCGTGGAAATGGATGTGGTCCAGTCCTAGCCCAAATGAGCTTGACAATGCAGGAACTGCACAACCTCCTTTCAGTACAGATGTAGAATATGAAACTTACGAGACCAGTCTTGATAATGGTGAACATGATTATGAATCTACAAACTCATACACTGAATTACAAACCTTTACACAGTCCGTTCTATCTGCCGAGGGAGCTAAGGATGGCAGTAGTAATGAGCAAACTCAGGGTAGCAACTGGTTGCTGGTTGGATTGTTGGTACCGCTCTGCATCTTCATTGTGGTGATGGTGGTACTGGGTATCATCTACTGTACTCGGTGTACCTCTAAGCCACAGGACAAGAATGCCACTGAGTGTTACCACTGGATTGCTGGTGCAGGTGATAAAGCAGCTGCTGATATGGCAAGCGGTGGGGTAACAAAGGTGTAACCAATGGTGTGCCGGGACAGGTAGATGAACATGAACATGTACAGATTTTTAAAAAATATTTACAGCAGATGGTAGAACAAGGAAAGTATATGAAGAACTGTCTTGTATCAATACAATCTTCAGTTGTTAATGGTGGATATTTAAATGGAATATCTGTGAGTGATAAGACACGGGGAAATGGGAGGAACTGGGAAACCTCTAACACTGTTTCTCTGCTGTACTCTGCTGAAAGAAAAAAAAAACCTGTTGTTTTTTTTTTTAAGCCTTGTCAGACTACCTGTGACATGGCTGCTTAACTGCTGCAGTGTAGCAGCCACAAGGTCATAGTTAATGTGAAAAGACACCTTAGCCTTGTTTCACATATTTATTTCATTTGAGTTTTTGTTTGAAACACCGTTTTCATCAGAATATTGTTTGTGCCTCACTGTAACCTCAGAGAAGTGTCATTTTTGTGAAAGTACTGCGTTTTCCTTGAGCTTTATTACTACTTTCAACTCTCTGAGCCAGATCCGATGGGTGACATTTTTTTGTTTTACAGCCCAGAAATGGATTTGTCATTGTTACAGTGGATATCACCATGCTCCCCTCTGTGGCTGAGTCATATTTAACTGTCAACTCTTAGTGTGAGGAAATGGTTTATTAACAACATGGCCAAAGCAAATTATGACAACAACATGAGTATTAAGTCACATGCTATAGGCTTAATGGAAATGAAGTTAGATGGAGTTCTATTGAACATATGCATATTCTTAACGGTGTCTTTATGCTCACACACATGTACTAAACATCTGATCAGACTTACACGAATAATATCATTATGTGGCCATGCAAAAAATGTCGAAAATAGTTTTTAAACTGTAAATAATGAACACTCATTGTTGGATTAATGCATTACATTTTGCAAGTTCTACTCATTAAAGTTTCCACTTTCCTAATGGTTCACTGTGACTTATCAACCAGAATCGAACTTTTTCCTAATTTGTAAATATTGTTATTGCCCACTTTATTAGGAATATGCCAGTGGTGCAACATATAAAATCCTGCAGATGCAGGTCAAGAGTTTCATGTATATCACAGCAAGCATCACTATGAAGGGAATGTGTGATCTCTGTGACTTTGATTGTGGCATATTTGCTGGTGCCAGATTGGGCTGTTTGGAAGTTTTCAGAAAGTACAAACATTCTGGGGTTTTCACACACACACACACACACACACACACACACACACCATTCTCTAGAGTTTACACAGAATGGCACAAAAAAACAAAAATCACTGAGTGAGTGACACTCTGTGGGTAGAAATGCCTAGTTGATAAGAGAGGTCAGAGGAAAATGGCCAGACTTGTTCAAGCTGCCAGGAATGACACGGTAACTTGAATTAACACTCTTTACAACTGTGCTGAGGAGAAAAGCATCTGCATGCACAAAACAACACACCTTGACGTGGATGGGCTACGACAGCAGACGACCACATCAGGTTTCACTCCTGTGAGCCAAGAACAGGAATCTGAGGCTATATGGGTACAGGTTCAACGCAAATGGACAGTTCAAGAGATTAGAAAAAAAATCTCACCTGGTCTTTTGCCAGCCTTCAACTGTCAAGATTAGATTAGTCTGTACCCACTATAGCTTCCAATTCTTGTTCTTGGCTGAGAGAAGTGAAACCTGACGTGATTTTCTGCTGTTGAAAACCATCCATCTCAAGGTTGAATGTTTTATGCATGTTGAGATGCTTTTCTGATCACCATGGTTGTAGTGATAGTTTATTTGAGTTATTATGGACTTCCTGTCTATCTAGTCTGATTATTTTCCTCTGACCTCTCTCATCAACAAAGTGTTTCAGCCTGCAGACACTCTAGAGACTGTAGAGTGTGAAAATCCCAGGAGATCATCAGTTTCTGAAATACTCAAACCAGCCCTTCTAACACCAACAACCATGGCATGGTTAAAGTCACAGAGATCACTCTTTCTTCTTACTTCTTTCTGATGGTTAATTGGAACATGAACTGAAGTTTTTGACCTGAATCTGCAGGATTTTATACATTACACTGCTGCTACAGGACCTGCATGCAGAACCTTTGTATCTTTCAGTTGTGAACATATATTCGTTTTTAGTGACCACTGTCTTCTGGTGGGGGTTGCATTGCATTCAGGGAGTCTATCCCAGGATGTGAAGTGGGAGTACATCCTGGATTGGATCTAAATTGCCTATCCATCACAGGCCACTGTCTACACACATTCATACAGATGGAAATATAGATACCTACTAGCATGTTTTTGAGAGGTGGGAGGAAAACAGAGGACCCAAAGGAAACCAGTGTAGACACCTAGAGAACATGCAAAACTCCACACAGACAGTAACCTGAGCTCAGGTTTGAACCTGGAACTCTGGAAGATGTAAGAATCCCAGTAGCGAGCAAATTCAACAAAATTCTTCTTTTATTCACTGTATGTTGAGGTATGAAAAATTCAAAATGAATTTTTAAAAACAATTTTTAAAAACAAATATTTTATATACAATTTGATAAATTGTATATAAAATAAGCATGCGAGAAGATTTCTGCCGGTTCTGCAAGTCAGTCTTGCTGTTTTATGGCATACACTGCAGAAACCAGGTGTTCATACAAATCCAGTTCTTTCTGTATTTCCAGCCAAAAGCAGTCTTTATCAGAAACCACAGATGTTTGAAGTTTTGTATGCATGTTCATGAGACGGGCAGGAGGATTCCAGCAGGCAAGAATAGTTTGGCTTGACACCAGAAACCAACCCAAAGTAAACATGCATACATTATGTATAGTCTTCTTTGTTGAGTAGAAGGTTTGAGAACTTGACTTTCAGTGACCTTACAACATAATGTATACATCTCTTACTTCTAAAACATAATTTCTTACAGGGTAGCCACATCTGCAGTATACTGAACATCTGGGAGTTTATGTATATGGGTGTTGTCCTGAAGCAAAGAAGATGTCTGATATAAAAAAAATCACATACATTGCATTCATGTAATAAATATTTGTAACATTTGTCTTCTGTCTGTCCACAAAGAGTGTTTGTGGACATACTGAGTTTGCTGCCCACGTTCTCTGGCCATACATCAAATCAGTGTATTGACTCAGTCACCTTGTGTTGACTCATATTGATCATGTCAATTTTTAGCTATTTCCAATCCTATTTATTATGACAGATTATATTCAACACTGTAGCTCTGTTGAAATGTCCCACAATACAACACAGCCTTTGATTTCATTCAAATGGAAGGTCTGAAAACTCTCTCTAATAAATGTAGTTGATGAAGTTCATGAAATGTATTTAACCTATTTAGGGAAAACACCTATACATCTGTTTTGGAGTTGTTTTGTACTAAAGCTTTGGTTGTTTGACCTTTGAGCTCATTTGATATGACTTTTGCTTGCACAGGTTTGAGATTCGGGACAACAGATTCCTTACTGAAATTTATTTAAAGAGAGGTTTGAATGCAGAACAAATAATATAGTCTAGACCCACAGCACAGGCACAATGCAACAGTAAAACTGTGCCTCTATTACTATTCTGCATAATAGTAGTTATTAAATGAGGCCCTAGTCTTGAGGCTGCCTTTCCATTTCCTGTCAGAGAGATTTGGATTGGCTGTAATGTGCCTGATTTGAGTATGGAGGCATTTTGTGCATTGTGTTTAATCTACTACACACTGCCCCAAACCATTTTGCTCAAATCCAGCATCAGTGCTGTTGTTATAAAGTTAGAATACTCAGGCTGTAGTGTGTTAGGATTGGTACTGTGTTATTCCTATGTAGACATGTGGTGCTGTCTCATGTTTCGAGGCTTCCAACATCTGGATAGTTTCACCTCTCAGCCATGTGTACGGCAATGGCTTCATTGTTTTGGGCTCTTTATTAACTCAGTATGTTTCTGATGAAATCTCTGATATCTCTCTGATGGTCTCATCATTGTAAATTCATACTAAATTTGTATTTAAAATGTAAATTGGGTAATATTACAGAGCGGGGCATGGTTAATAGTTGTTGGGCATTTGAAATCTCATAAATTTACTCTACACTCTGTATACTCTTACTATACAATAAATTCCATAGTTCCTTCAGTACAGATTTCATTTATGTATGTAATCCAGCTATTAAATTATTAGGTTTATAACACAGTATGTACAATCATATCCAGGTTATTTATTGGAACCATAAAGCTTTACTGAACTTTTCACTGACAGGACGCATAAGGTTTACATTGAGATTATTAATAGACCTTCTTCCTTTTTATTTATTGAGGTTTGGATTAAACCCATAATATTCAACTGAGCAGTCAAACAGGCTAATAACTTTCAGGAACATTCAAGAAGATTCAAGAATTTATTGGCATTTGCTGCAAAGTCAGACAGATTCTTACTCTGCATTACTTTTGGTGGACAGAAAATCCTATACATTTATTATAATTTAGTTTAGAAATCAGACTGGACTCAATATGAATAATTTTGCTGGTGATGGGTTGCCCACTTGTGGGCATCCTGGACCCCACTTTGAGAACCGTGGGAGCAGAGACATAGACATATATAGACCTTGGTTGAAGCACCTACAGTACAGACAGTTTGCTTTATTATGTTTAATCACTATATGTGACAAAGATAAACCAAAAACTGCAACATGGCAAGTAAAGAAATACAAAACATTAAAGACAAGTGATCCATTGAAGGTTTAAATCATTGTATGGGCTTTATTAACAAGAAAGCTATAAAATAGAGATGTGCTTTATTAAGAACAGGTGACAACAAAAGTGCACATACCCAACTACCCACTCACACAAACACACACACACACACAGAGAGAGAGAGAGAGAGAGAGAGAGAGAGGGGACAGTTGGCTTAATTGTTGGGTTATGTGCAGAACTGGTGCTGGGTTTCTTTAACTAATCAAAAACTGATTTGTTATGACTCCCATCCAGGCTGTTTTTACCGTCTTTTTGGGGGTTGTTTAGCCTATTCAGGATTGTTTAGGTCCCATTTGAATGCATCTTAGTTTTTACATTTCTAGAATATATTTATTCAGTTCATTTATCTTAAGTAACTGCTTTATCCTGATCAGGGTGACCACGGAGCTGAAGCCTATCCCACTGACACTGGACGCAAGGCCAGAGAATTCACCCTGGATGGGATGTCGTTCCATGTATGCACACACGTTCAGATACTGATACACACTTAAGGGCAAACTACATGTTTTTGGGCAGAGGAACAAACCGGAAACCCAGCGAGGAGCCCAAGCTCAGGATCGAACTCAGAGCTCAGAGTGAGGCAGAGATACTCCCTATTGTACTGTGACTGTGCCACCCATGTATTTTGTTGTTTGGCATACATTTATTCTGGAAAACTGTTGGTTTGCAATATGTTTTAATATTTAATAATTTAATAATGCAGTTCATTTTAAACATGTAACCAAGGTCCAGTATGTCTTGAGACCACCTTTTCACTCGTTCAGTCTCATCTCAGAACTGAAAGCATTTCAACTCTATCTTGAGTCAGTGTAGGACTAGAGCAACATGGATTGGACAAGTTTAGAGGGAGACCTCGAGGCTGTTTTTCTTTCCCACCACAATGACATGATAAATGATTATCATTAATGAAATGATTTTTCAAAATAATTATTCACGTTAATAAAAGATTTCACAGTGTATTGACTGATGCTATTTACTGATATACTGATGATATACAATGCTGGTGATGTCACCACTTTCAAAGACTTGTCCTGACTGTCGCAAAATCCCAGTCTTGCTCTTGCCTCAATCACTAACAAATGAAACACTTTTAAAAATATATTTTAAATGTATTTAATCAATTCAACCATAATCTACACAATGGGTGACACGGTGGCTCGGTGGGTAGCACTGTCTCCTCACAGCAAGAAGGTCCTGGGTTCGATCCCCGGGTGGG
>JANCOA010000047.1:11165319-11175554 GCA_024363135.1 Leptodoras oyakawai
TGGACTGTGGGAGGAAACCGGAGTACCCGGAGGAAACCCACGCCAACACGGGGAGAACATGCAAACTCCACACAGAACTTTCCCAGGTCGCCCCACCCGGGGATCGAACCCGGGACAGCGCTATCCACTGCGCCACCGTGCCGGCCACAAAAATCTAGCACTTCACTAATCACTATCTTGTGATATAAAGGCTCACAAACTTCAAAACTTTCACACCCTTCAGCACTACTACATTCTTTAGACCCACACCAAATGTTATCCATAGCCAGCAATGCAACAGGCACATTTTGATATTTTAAGAACTGCTTGAGCAACATTGTTGCAATTTGGCTTGCCTATTTCACTTCATCCTTGCTCTTTTTTCGCTTGCGGGGGTCATATTCCGTACCGCAATGCGGTATGTCTAGTTTTATTTAACTACTGGAGCGTCTGTGCGAACCTGTAAAGTACAAGCTAAGAATTTCATTATACAAGGAAGCTTGTGCTTATGACAATAAATTTCCTGAATCATCTTGAGCCCCACACACACACACACACACACACACACACACACACACACACACACACACACACAAACACAGAATGCCTCAGGAGAGAGATAGCTCAAAGCCCCTTACACTAGGGGAGTTTTCTTCTATCTAATAACCCGAGAGTAATTCTGCAACTCTCCATCTCTTGCAGTCCCAAAAAAGGACATAAATAAAAGCCAGGCCAGCAGGAGCCTCTGTCAGAGAAGGGAAGTTTAAAGTAGAGAGAGAGAGAGAGAGAGAGAGAGAGAGAGAGAGAGAGAGAGGGAAGAAAGTATAGAGAGGCAGATATAACATGCTTTATTGGAGACACTGTTCTATCTGTGCTGCTCATATGAAACTTCAGCATGGGGTGAGTTAAAAAAATCCGACTGCTACACATTTGTATCTGTATAGTGACAAGTGTGTGTGTCTGTGTGTGTGTGTGTGTCTGTGTGTGTGCACTCACTATTATGTTAATGGAACAAATCATATTTAGCTCTGCAAAAGAAATCCAGAGACCATGCAAAGCCATTTTTCAGAACATCAGCGCTTCTTTTTTTACTTGCATAAGCTACGACAAACCAAAGGACTAAGCTGGATTCTCCTGACCTGCTTCAGCGTAGCCCGCTGGTTCAGCTCTTGAGTTGTTTGGGCATCATTTTCGATTCTAACACTTGCAACTCTTTGGTTCTGGTGTGCGAGTGCTTAAACGGGAGAGCATTTGTGAATATTTGCACACATCATCATTTTAAAAAAGAGGCATTCCAAGCTCCCACGATAGCCAGCTTCACTCTAGGGAGGTCTAGGTCGTGAGAGTGTTTACGTCTGACTTAGGAGAACATTCGTTCTAGTCTATTGCACTAGTTTGGCACATTTTCGCTTTGAATACACACTACACTGCTGCCAGAGCTTGTTGTGTTTCCTGCACAAGAGCCTACATATGACCCAGTGTGCATGACCTGCACACTGAATTTCCATGAGACGTGGGAGGAAAGCACGTTCCTTATTGCCTGGATGAGCGCTTTGATTTTCACTCAAAATATCAGGACGTCACAAATGAGCACTCGGTAACTGAACGCTTCTTCTGTGGAAGGTTTCAGCCAGCACTCGATGTTGTCGAGGCCTGCATTTCTTCGCACTTCGCATTCTGTTAATAATCTTGCTGCAGAATATCAACAGCGGTTTTATTGACAGATTATTGCTTGCCTTTCCCTTCTATGGTAACTTTATTAGTTCGGCTAGGATGTTGTTGATGAAAGCGGTGACTCAAGATCAGCGGACGTGCTCTTGTTGTTTATGCGTCGAATAGTTTGAAGGCTGAAACAGGTGGTATTGTTTAGTTTGTGCCCAGGGCAAAGAACACACTTTATGAAGTATGAGGAGTTGAGACTGCAATGGATTGTGCGTGACTTAAGTAAGAACATGAATATAAGTAAACCGTATCATAACCTAGTTTTTTTACATAAGACATGGACATACTATTTCTCTGAGTAATCCATTTGTATGGTATCTATAGGGATTTTCCACTCTTTGACTGTATATCCAACCACAGGATCATTTAGACGGATATAGAAGGTTTTCATTAAACTAAATATTTATCACTAGAATCTGAAACCACAATCTATTCCTGTTCCCATAGCAGATTTTGAAGTTATTGCCAAAGTCATATGCTTTTCATCATCCAGGACAGAGAACTGTCCAGAGCGACAGCAAAAGCGAGGATGATACATATCTCAGTCCCCTTAAGAGGATCTTGTGCTTCCTTGTATTAATATCTGGAGCTACTTTTTATGATAATAGTGGACATCTGAGGCTTTCATTCTTTTTTTTTCTTTTTTTTTTGAAGTCATTAATTCCCTTAAGGGGAAATAGCTGCAAAGTCAAGTTCTCATGTTGATCTTTAATTTCCATTTCAGGATATAAACTATTCCAAGACCTTGTTGCTAAAAATAACAGTGAGAATGCGATGTGTGAAAGAAAAGAAAAGACAGACCTGGAAAAAGTCGATACTAAGATTGATTTCATTGCTCTTTTTTTTAAACATTTGTGTTTAAAGCAACAGGATAATAATACCCAGAACATCACTTCAGTGAGTGTGGTAAGAAAAAAAACAGATTTATAGGGTGGGAGTAAACAAGGCTATTCTGTAAAAAGGCAATTATGTACTGACACAGAGTAACACACCAAATGGGCTTTACACAAGGTTTGGGTTGAAGTCTGTCAAAGTCAGAAAGACAGAAGTCCATCAACAATATGCTGAATATCGCTGTAGGTTTTATAATGTTGTTTAGAGAAAAATGTGCACAAGGATGACTTTTTTTTCCACCAGCACTACCAGCAAGGCTCAGAGATAATAGCAATAAGAGACTGAAGAGAAGACATGTCAGGTGAATGTGTATTAGTTCAATACTTCAAGATTGACTTCATCTTTTACTCTTTTTTTAATACATCTGATCAGACAGAATTAATCATAAATCAGTGAAAGAGACACAGGTCTGCTATGATTTATCCCCTTCAGTCTGTATGAATTTCCTGCCGAGTGCTCATTCATCACCTAATCAAAGCCACAACAAAATAATTCAGCTTCCAGACACAATCTGTGCCACCTGATGCTCTACCACTGCAAACAAAAGAATGGATGTGTTTTTGACATCCCATCAGAAGATGAATGATTCGTGCAGTTCTCTGTAAAGGTTAGAATATTCGTTGTGTTGCTTTCAGTTATAAGATTTTTCTACTAATGGTATTGTAACTAAGAAATGAAGGTGACTGGAAGTTCCACTTTTACTAGAAAGGTCTGAGCTCTTGTACTCATCATTCACTGAATGTTTGAATTCATTCAGTAACATTATTAATGAGTGTATTCTATAAAACTAAAGGATATATTTTTTGTGTGTGTTTAAAGGTCTTATATTTCGCATTTATAATATTTATATGGGGGTGACACGGTGGCACTATGGGTAACACCATCACCTTACAGCAAGAAGGTTCCGGGTTCGATCCCCGGGTGGGGCGGTCTGAGTCCTTTCTGTGTGGAGTTTGCATGTCCTCATCGTGTCTTCGTGGGTTTACTCCGGGTACTCCGGTTTCCTCCCACAGTCCAAAGACTTGCACGTTAGGTTGATCGGTGTCTCTAAAGTGGCCCTAGTGTGTGTGAGTGTGCGTGCGTGTGTGTGTGTGTGTGTGTGTGTGTGTGTGTGTGCCCTACGATGGATTGGCGCCCTGTGTAGGGTTGTTCCTGCCTTGCGCCCTATGCTGCTGGCTAGGCACCGGCTCTTCCTGAATAGGAAAAAGCAGTCAAGAAAATAGCTATATAACAGCAGGGGTAGCTCAGTGGGTAAGGTGTTGGGTTACTGAATAGAAGGTCGGGGGTTCCAGCCCCAGCACCACCAAGCTGCCACTGTTGGTCCCTTGAGCAAGGCCCTTAACCCTCAACTGCTCAGCTGTATAAATGAGATAAATGTAAGTCATTCTGGATAAGGGTGTCTTCCAAATGCCGTAAATGTAAGAAAATGAATGAAATGAATGAATGAATGATTATTTATATGGAAGTTTCACACACCAGACAGTTATATTCGTGGGTTTAAAATTAAAATATTTAAGGGTTAAAATATTTCTAGTAGCTTTGATTTGCACTGCCTTATATAAGTAGGGCAGTGGTAGCACAGTGGTTAAGGCATTGGCCTACTGATTAGAAAGTCATGAGTTCAAATCCCAGCACCACTAATCTATGACTGTTGAGCCCCTGAGCAAAGCCCCTAACCTTCAAATGATCTGTTGTATTACAAAATGAGAAAATTGTAAGTCACTCTGGATAAGGGTGCCTGCCGAATTCTGTAAATGTAAATAAGTATTGATCCCTTCAGGGTTTTTTTCTTTTTCCATATTTTGTAGTGTTACAAGCTTTACCCTTTGACCGACCCTTTGTGGATAAGATTGGACACCCCTGGTTTACACAATCTATATACTGGGGGTGTACAATTATTTTTATAGTGACACAAAGGTTCTTTAACCCCTACACTGTGGTTCCCCTCTACAGGTGGAACAGAAATTGATCTATCAGACACTTTTAATCAGTATAAGCAAATTAATTATTTGATCAAAGCAGGTCTTTTGTAAGATTAGTCAAGAGACTGTTGGGTTTCTGTGTATAGAGTATCCTGACTGATGATACTCTAGCATTTAGATGCTTATGAAATGGGAAAGGGGAGGTGTGTGAGCCTTTGGCTGGGCAAACAATTGATACCTCTCTACAATAACATTGCTACAGAGATGAATTGGATAGCACAACTAAAGCTTTTTGATGTTAAAACACTGTACACAACTGTCACAATAAAATAATAATATTACACTTAGCAGGGTAGGTAAAAAAAAAAGAAATATTTAAGAATAGCTACAAATTTTTAAAACCATGAATGTCTACTTTCATATGAGCCATGTGACTTCAGAAAAATTTCAATGCTGAACATGAGTTCAACAAAACAAGTGGAATTTCCATTTTCTTGTCTCTGGTACAAACAAAAACAGCAGATATGTTTTGGTTCCCACCCTGGTCAAAACCTGGTAGAATCGCCTTTGGCTACAATTACAGCTACAAGTCTTCTGGGATATCTCTCTATCACCTTTACACATCGGGATCCCTGTATTTCTCTGGGTAAAACCTCTGTGAGATTGGATGAAGACATTTGGTGAACAGCAGTTTTTAAGTCTTGCCACAGATTCTCATTTGGATTGAGTTGGGCTTTGATTTGTCCATATCAGATTATTATATTCAGATTCTTGGTTTTGAGCTTCTCCAGTGTGGCTTTGACAATATGCTTAGGGTTGTCCTGCTGGATAATAAAAAAGATAAACATCTGAGGCAGGCTCAAGTCGCTTGCAAACTGGAACAGGTTTTCTTGAATGATTCCTGTTTTTGGCTCCATCCATCTGTCTATGCTAACTAGCTTCCCAGTCCCCATCCCCATAACACGATGCCGCCACCACCACCATGCTTCACTGCAGGGATTGTTTTCTCAGGGTATTGAGCAGGGTTGGGTTTCTGATAAAATGTGTATTGTGCAAAGGCTAAATTGTTCCACGTAGCTTTGCCTCAGCTCAAAATTGACACCTGACTCTCTCAAACACACTGGGTTATTGGCAACTGGGAAACCTGATTACGAATTGTTGTGCATTTTGTTGTGTTGTTTGTTTGTCACATTACTCTGATGGGTTCTGCGTTGTCATGGTACTGCAAATTGTACACAGTGTGAAGTTTCCTCTTTTTGCATGTGTTTGTGTGAGACTAAAGAACATGGTGTGACAAAGCGATCAGGTTGCCTGAGGGAAATCAAGGCTGTTCTTACACACACACACACCCACACAAACACACACACACACACACACTCACACACACTACTTTAACAGGCTGCTCTGAGGAATACCCAATAAGCCACTAGAGTTGAAATACAGAGCAATTATCATCAGATGGAATATGTTGAGACAAGGCGAAAGCACAAATGAGGGGAAAGAGTGTATTATTGCCAGACCAAGAGTGCTGTGTCGCTATCAATGCTAATTTCAGCTAAAAGCAAATTTTATGCCTGACTTCTAAAAGCAACTAATAATCTGAGGGAAAAGTGGTGGATGAAAGGCTCTCAAATTAAATTGCATTTAAAATACCTCATGAATGCACATTAACTTAAAATCAAGTCAGTAATGGAAACTGTAATACATAACGCATAATTGATGGACCATTTTGTGCTCGCTAGATGAGAAAATGGAGTTCAAGCTCCAGTAACTGACAATGTACTCAGTCAACTGAGTGGCTGAAAATAGCTGCAGTTATTACCTTTGGCTGAGAGACGAGTTCCAGAAAGACCTCCATTATGAGCATGAAGCTGTTTATCCTGAATTACAGGTATAAATCCTGGGAAGGGGGGGGGTTGGCTTGAGAGGGGTGGGGTCACAGGGCGGCTGACAGGCATCTTTAATAAAAGATGGATTAGATGGATTGTGCTAGGTTTGATACAACAGTAAGTCCATTGCCATAGATAACATCTGCAACGCACACAAGGAAGGCATGCTAGTAAGCTGTGGCTATGTTGCTTTTGTTATGAGACAGCACAAACATATTTCTGGGTTTTGCAATAGCATATGTGTTTTACCTCTGCAAAGTACTTCTTTAATAATGTTTTAGAGTCTGTGACATACTTTAACTTGTGGCACCCAATAAGGTACAGAGTGTATATACAGGAGGTCATGGGGAGGTAAATATCAGTTCGGGGAAGTTGATCAGAAGATTTCGTTACTTCTGGTTAACTGGTACACATCAGTGCTTATTTAGCTGCAGCTCAGTTTATTTATGTCAGCAAGTGCTCATAATTAGCAGTTTGCAAACGTTTACAGTAATTACAGCAACCCTAAACAGTGTCCTTGTCCTGTTCTCACAATATTGCAGTAACAGAATCTTTCACATAGCAACCCACTGCGCAGACATTTGCATACACAGTCAGAGTTTAAGAGGGTTGGTGAGATAAAGGAGAGGAGAGTCCTTTCATTTCTGTCATAAAGTGAAAATTGTGAAAAAAGCTAAAAATTCTCTATCTAACAGGTGAACTGTCTAAGGAGACTTCTACAGGTCTTTGCAAAAACTTGTGTACATCATATTCATCTATTAGGCCTGCAAATAGCATGGATATCACTAGTGGTAATTAATGACCTGTCTTAATAATTATGTTGGCCATTTTGCTCAGCATTTTGTATTAGGTATGTGCTGAAGTTATTTTATATTAATATTACATTTCAAGTGAGTGAGTGAGTGAGTGAATAAGTGACTGAGTGTGTGAGTGAATGAGTGAGTGACTGAATGACTGAATGAGTGAGTGAGTGAATGAGTGAGTGAATGAGTGAGTGAGTGAATGAGTGAGTGAATAAGTGAGACAGTGAGTGAATGAGTAAGTGAATGAATGAGTAAGTGAGACAGTGAGTGAATGAGTGTGTGAGTGAATGAGTCAGTGAGACAGTGAGTGAATGAGTGTGTGAGTGAATGAGTCAGTGAGTGAGTGAGTGGATGAGTGAATGAGTGAATGAGTAAGTGAATTAATACGTGAGACTGTGACTGAGTGAGTGAATGAGTGAGTGAATCAGTGACTGAATGACTGAATGAGTGAGTGAGTGAATGAGTGAGTGAGTGAATGAGTGAGTGAGTGAATGAGTGAGTGAATGAGTGAGTGAATAAGTGAGACAGTGAGTGAATGAGTAAGTGAATGAGTGACAGAGTGAATGATTGACTGAATGAGTGAGTGAGTGAGTGAATGAGTCAGTGAGTGAATGAGTCAGTAAGTGAGTGAGTGAATGAGTCAGTGACTGAATGAATGAGTGAGGGAGTGAGTGAATGAGTCAGTGACTGAGTGAGTGAATGAGTAAGTGAGTGAGTGAATGAATGAGTGAGTGAGTGAGTGAATGAGTCAGTGACTAAGTGAGTAAATGAGTGAGTGAGTAAGTGAGTGAATGAGTGAGTGAGTGAGTGAGTGAGTCAGTAACTGAGTGAGTGAGTAAGTGAATGAGTGAGTGAGTGAGTGAGTGAATGAATCAGTGACTGAATGAATGAGTGAGTGAATGAGTGAGTGAGTGAGTGAGTGAGTGAGTGAATGAGTCAGTGACTAAGTGAGTGAATGAGTGAGTGAGTGAGTGAGTGAGTGAGTGAGTAAAGGATGGCTTACAATGTTTCTGCTGAAAAGTGGTTGAAATGTGGGCCAATTCATCAGATAGCTCCAATGTTCCAAGAACACATTTCACATGGTTGAAAAAGGACTATGAGTGAAGCCAGGTCCATGAGGTACTTATTTACAAATTGTAATGCATTTAAAATTACAAGAATTATTTTTCCAACCAAAATGAAACTTTAACATGTCTGGGATAACTGTCAAAAACAGAAGCAAACACAACAGTCAAAGTTTTTAGAAGTCTGGCAGAAAAAATGACCAGCTAATTTCCTTATAAACATGCACAAAATACACCAGATGCATTTGAAAAAACAAAAGGTTGTTATGCCAGATGTTGCCTTTGTTTAGATTAGTGCTGTTTAATTCTCTTTACAGAAGTTTTTCATGTGAATAATATTTAATTTCATCATTTCATCATCTGAAGGTATCTTCAGCTTTAAATCGTTTCTTTACATGTGCGTAAGACACAACACTGATCATTCCTATTCTGTAAGTGCATCCTGTGTTCCATTTGCATGGACGTTGAAAGGTTTTAGACACGTTGTGCTTCTCATGTTGTGCATGTTTATATATTTTTATATTTTTATCCATGATTCATTTTATTTCACACATTTATTTCACGTTTTCATGCATTGTTCACAGAATCTTGCGGTTACTTATAAACATGCGTCTAATGCACATAATTTTTCCATAAGCTCTGCTTTTCTGGCATTAGTACATATTAGACCTCATCCTTCATAAAGTATTCAGATCATTTAAACATGTCCTAGCACAACAGGCCTGCTCTGAATTTATGCAGGAAATGACAGAGGAAAACTGTCAGGACATTAAAGGAAGTTGAGTGTTTGCTGTTGCTGCAGGTGTGCAGAGAAATCTCATGATCACATCAAACAAGCCCATTTGCTCAGAGATCATTTGCATTGTGCTTTTTAAGCTCTAATCACCAATGCAAATGTATTCCTATCACTACTGCATCAGAGCTTGTCCTGCTTGCTTGTGTTTGTATTCTGTCACTGTCAGAGATGACAAAGTGGCTCAAAGTATATAAAGCCCATGCTTGTACATGGACACACACACACACACACACACACACACACACACACACACACGTGCACTGTCACAAGCTTAGGAAAAGTGCTTCTTTACAGATCCGATAATTACAGGTTCTTTCTCAGAAGTTAAAGATTCTAAGGAACAGAATTTGTCCAGGTTGTCCAGAGGGGTAACTGAAGAACCCCGTCATTATCCAATGAACTATTAAAGAACCATTGAATAACAGTTAGGGATAAAAGCTTATAAGCATAAAAGTTATGCCTGGATTGTATGTCTTTGTAAAGCTGCTTTGTGTCCATTGTTAAAAGTCCTTTGTTAAAAATAAAATTGGATTTTAATTGAATTGTATTGAATTCTATGCAGAACCCTACAACAGCATGTCAGAAAGTGTTGCTTAGAAACCTACGAAACTTTTATTCGCCAGCCAATTTTAAAGAACCCTTTTTTCTAAACGTTATCATTGCATATGTGTATGTACAACTAAAAAACAGACCTTGCTATACAGAAGGTTTGAGGGTTCCCAAGTGGGACTACTGAAGAACCAGTAAAGGTTGCAGGAGTAGAACATCATTGTGTAATTGTAGAGTAAATCTGTCCTCAGTGTCACTGAAAATGAATATTTGTATTTTTAGTACATCAAGTACCTTTTTGACCGACTGACAGAATGAGGGAGTGAGTGACTGACTGAGTGAATGACTGACCGACTGACAGAATGAGGGAGTGAGTGACTGACTGAGTGAATGACTGACCGACTGAGTGAATGAGGGAGTGAGTGACTGACTGAGTGAATGACTGACCGACTGACAGAATGAGGGAGTGAGTGACTGACTGAGTGAATGACTGACCGACTGAGTGAATGAGGGAGTGAGTGACTGACTGACTCACTGAAAGAGTGACTGACTGAGTGAATGACTGACCGACTGAGTGAATGAGGGAGTGAGTGACTGACTGAGTGAATGACTGACCG
>JANCOA010000047.1:11278749-11291005 GCA_024363135.1 Leptodoras oyakawai
TCACACACTAAGGGCCAATTTTCCCATCACCAATTCACCTACCTGCATGTCTTTGGACTGTGGGAGGAAACCGGAGTGTTTTGAATTGTCATTCTTCAAAAATAAAAAAAAGGAATGATTTCAGTCAGTTATTTAAAAAAAGGGAAAAGCTGCAAAATCCATATACAAGAGAATGTGGATTGTTTTATACTTGAGAAAATCGAATCGTGAGCAGAGTGTATTGTTACACCCCTAATTTTTACTATTACTGTTTTATCAGTTTAGTCAATTAGTTGTTGGAAAGCCTATTCTGAGTATTTCTACAGAATACTGATAGACATTTCCTTTTCCATCCTACCTTATGTAAAGCTGGTTTAGTATTTACCTAATCCTGACTGGTGCTGCTAAACAAATATCTAATTGTGCTCAAAGAGCAAAAGACTATTGATCAAGACTTTCATATTGACAAGGAGTCAGTAGACTTGCTTCACAGTGCTGCAATCCAAATGTCACCAGATGTTTTGCCCTTTACCAAATCAGTATATCGATATTACCTCCATAAGAGCATTTGTTTCTACCAAGTCCTCTCCTCTTTCACTCTGTTTTTGTCTGTGCCTCTTACTTGTTCCTTCACAATTTTGTCTTGTGACTCACATTGTGACTCGACTTATTTAGACTTTCTCTTAACTGTATTTGCTTTCCCTGCCTTAGAAAAGGGTAATGTAGCCAATTATGTTGGTTTCGGTTCTGTTTTTTAGTTTGAGTATGAATATTCAGTTAAGCATATAAAATCTCTTTGTTGCCATTTAGTACATCTCAGTGATGCATGTTTTCAATCACCTGAATAGCTCATTCCCTGGTTGAGCTAATGAACTTAGCATAAATATAATTGGATGCCATTTAGACAAATAATTGTGTTGTTAGGAAGCACAAACATTCAGAAATGCAGATCTTTGGCAGGATTTTCCAGGATGAAAAATACTTTCAGTATAGATAAGACTACAGGTCACTATATATGCTGCATATATGCACACTTATGTATACACTAACTATTTATCCAACACAGTATGAGCAATGATTCTTAACAAGTGTGCTATATGGGTCTGTTTGCTCTGGTAGCATCTGGAGCATTATTAAGGGTCTCTTATTTTTCCTGAAGCATAGAATGAGGTTTTTATACAGTTTAGGCTGGAGGGGAACATGTAATTTGTTATAAGCTATATCTAGCTTTTTTCATAATTCACAATTCATAATTCATAATTCATAATTCTACAAAATGTGTAGAATGTAATCCGTTTCATATGATGTCCATGGGGTTAAAGAATAATTATTATTTTATTTTTTTTATTGAAGTTGGATTAATCAGGATAAAAATAGGGGATGTGTGTAATTTTGTAATGTGCTTTTGTACACGTCATGAAGTTGACTGCAGCGTGAGTAGAACTATCTGCATTAAATTTTAGGTACCTCAGGTAGAATTAGAAGACTAAACAGCTATATTATAGAAATATTGCTATATTATAGAAACACTCATTTTTCCTGTTGAATTCAGGTTACTGTCTATATGGAGTTGTGCATGTTCCTCCCTGTGTCCATGTGGCTTTCCTCTGGATTTTCTAGTTGCTTCCTACCTCCCAAACCATGCTAGGAGATGAATTTTACATTTTGAAAGTCGGTAAATGGTGCCCTGTGATGCACTCTGCTCACATCCAAAGTACATTTCCACCTCACACACAATGTTCCCAGCTGGATAAAGTGGTTAGTGAAGATGAATTAATGCTAAAATGGCACTAGAAGGTTGTAGCAGCTATTATGGAATTCACTTTCTAATACTTTTCAGAGTCACAGGAGGGGAGCTGTTTGAAGATATTGTGGCCAGAGAGTACTATAGTGAAGCTGATGCCAGGTTAGTATCCTCACACCATGGTATTGAATAGCATTTATATATAAAACACTGCTTATATTACATATAGTACTGACATATAAGGATTTAAATATATTTTTAGGCCACCACAAATCTCTTATCAAATGTTGCATCATTTTTCAAACCTATGAAATTACTTTGTATGCTTCTAAGCATAATATCTGCATACAAAATGTGAGCAATGACTGTTAAAACTTTTTTTTCTTGTTGTGTACTTTGCTTTGCACCCATTTCCTTTCATACTTTGTCATGAGCTGTATCCTAATGCTGTTAATGTTCATTTCATTCCTGGTAAATGTAGATAGAAAACTGTTGTTTTTGCAGCAGTGAAAGTACATTACGCTGTTTTATATTTCCTAAAAGTTGTGTGTTCATTTTGGAAAGTCAGTAGTGTACATTTTCTCTCACACAAATGACCTTGCATTCAGTAAAATGGAAGCAGCAATAGCAAAATATTCATATAAAACGGAAAGTTTTTCCCTGCGCTGACATTTTCCATTCGTTTGTGGGAACATTCTGTCGTATGTTTGATTGTGCTCGCTGAACTGTACTTCTCCTCTTTTGCTTTCCTGCCATGTCTTTCTCTCCCTCAGTCATTGCATACAGCAGATTCTAGAGAGTGTAAATCATTGTCACCTAAGTGGTATTGTCCATCGAGACTTGAAGGTTAGTATGACTGGTGGAAATGTATGAAATCCTGGCTTGGCTCTCCAGATGAACAATTAACAACCACTTGACATTGTGGATGCTGTGCTCTTTCAAGCTCACTGCACCCACCATAACTTCTTCTGGTTTGCATTGGGGGTTGTTAAGGGTAGAAATACAAAAAACAACATGCATGTAGTGTCCGAAGAGACATACTCTAACCAGTGGCTGTGAGCTTTAACTCGATGGGATGTTTAGATGGAGTAGGCTATAATTTTATAGTGTCGCTTATTGATGTTTTAGCAAATAATTAATGGCAATATCGAAAGTCAATATCCTAATAGGGTCAAGCCCACAGCCACCCTTAGTGCAAACACCACTTCTGCTTTGAGATCAGGGAAAGCAGGACACAAATAGCACTAATAGCAGTGATAACTGGAAAACCAAGCTATCTCCAAATATGGGCTCAGTATTTTGACACTGCTCAATTTCCAGTCAGGTTCCTGTCCAAAGGTTGGTTGACTTGCAATGGAAATGCCACACTGATCATATACGTTTATGCACTGAAGTACCAGAACAACTTTTATACCAGTTAATACTTGTTAGATCCATGAACTCTTGGAGGGAATGTTGCACAGTCCTCACGCTGATGTTTGTTGTGAAGCATTGAATTCCAATGTTACTTGAGGCAGTGTTGAACACCTATCACATGAAGTGATTCTTGCTAACCAACGCTGATCACGTTCACCCAAAGTCTTTTTACAGCCACACTGCTATCCTAAGTTAGAGGTTTTGCCAGAATTCTTGTAGTCACGGTACACCCTTGAAATGCTCATATATGATAATCCAAACTTTGCTTCTACTTCCAAAATGCTATGACCCACGAGCTCACGAGCTCCAACTATTGTTGAAAATCACAAAATTGTGATAACTTGCTATTCTTATGGCAGAAACAGCTCTAGAAGCTTCCACAGATGTCTATTGCTTCATATATACACTGGCAGACACAACCAATAACGTGCGTAAGTGGCGTTGCTATGAATATTGCATAGGCTCCTGGACCAGTTTTTCTGGTACATTGCAATTGTTTTTTTTATTCAAAAGCTAAAACATCAGCAACAACTTCAAGCTTGTTCAATGCTCCTCCTAGAGGCAATGCTGAGTATACTATTATCTAGTCCTTTCTGGTCACCTCTATAATTTCTCTAGCTTCCCTGATCTCAATGCGAATGCAGAGTGTGTGTGAGCCCATGACTAACCCACACCCCCCTGGTGTTTGCATGCAGTCATTGCATTCAGCAGATCCTTGAGGCTGTTCTCCACTGCCACCAGATGGGAGTGGTCCATCGCGACCTGAAGGTGAGTAGATGCACTAGGGGGTCTCAAACAACCGAATGTATTTTGGTTGTCCTTTAATCTATGTACTAATAAACCAGTTACTAGACATTTTATGTGGAGCTCTTTGATTAGGTTAATGAGCTAATGATCCTTGATGTTTCTTCAGGTCACTGCCAGGTTAATGTTCCATTATAGAATGTCTAGGGTTATAGAGCATACACAATAACTCCAAATAATAATTATATAAAGTAGTTTTAGATACTTGGCTAGATTTTACTTTACTGAGATTATTCCGAAAGTTATGCACGGTTTAAAAAATCAAACCCTTTTCCCACTAACGATATCCGTGTTGTTCCCTCTAGTCAAAGCCTAACTCTATCCTCAGTTATTCACTCAAAGTCTTAAAGTCTTGGTGGTCCCTAATGTTATCTTGAGACACAATACAGTAAACTTACACCAAATAGTTTCGTCTGGCTTAAAATAGGCAGCCACAAATGAATGATAGTGTATGCCAAGATGCGCATGATAATGTTACCTTAGCTGGAACTACAAAACCATCCACCCCCCATTGCACCAGTGCCAGGGTTCTGAGGCCTGAATGTTAATTTGCTAATCAAATGAGCCAGGTGCAGCTATGAGTGCAATCCTTCCTCTGCATTTCAAGTCCAGATTCTGTTGCATGATTGGTCGTTGCTACAGTGTTACCATGGCACACACATGGAGGGTTGGGTGTAGTGGTCAGGATGAAGCCATTAGAGACAAAACATTAAAAGAAAAGAGAACGTTGTTTATAGTGGGCACCTAACATAGATATTTATGTTTGTGCAAATATGTCTGGCTGGTGTTGTGTTTTATTATGTTTGCGAAGCACGCAGACACACACACACACACACACACACACCCTAAAAACCGTTCCTACTTCGTCCATTTTACTCTCTTTTAAGACCACAAACACCCACACCAGACTTCCCCCCATGCTCTCTTTCTCTCTCTCTCTCTCTCTCTCTCTCTCTTCACACGGCCACACAATCTAATCACTGCTCATAGGCTCTCTTAGGCTCAGCTGTTTGCGGTTTATTTATTTGTAGAAATGGAGATTATTCCAAGATGAAGACACTCAGAATGAATGTACATGTCAGCAGTAGATTATTTCAAAACTATTTGTCTTTGCTCTAAAGCAAATTTGAGCATATGTCTACATTTTTGGCACACTGCAATACCTAAATAGCTTGTTCTGTTATTGTACAAATAACTGAGGTTGTATTGTGTTTTCATGTTTGAGACTTGATCATGTTCATAGGTTAGGAACACTGTGAGAAGGTATTTATCCTGGCTTGCACTGACATGTCTGCAGCCCCCCCCACTGCCACCCCAAAAATATGCGAAGAATGAATATAGGAAGGGCATAATGGTCTGCTTAAGACTTGTTTTAATTATTTGTATTCTATTCCATGTATGCATGTATTCTATTACATCCTATTACATAATGCCTCTTGTACAGAAATCTAACCAGGTGTTCTTCTTTTATAGTAAAATAAGAACTGATTGATGCACTGTATACTTCTTGTCAGTTTTAGACAGAGATATCTGTGTTTAAAAGGTATGCAAAAGCAATGGCTGCACGGTTGATGTTAACGTAGCAATGGCTGCGTTAACATCGATTGCACTCCCCCGTAGCATGTTAGCGCCTTATTAGCACACGTTTCTGCATGAATCACAGAGAATGACTGCCTGACTAACTGCACCTGAATGACCTGACCTCTGGACCCTTTTGTTAGAACATTAGTTCGGCTTCGTTTCGTATTGTGCAATGCACCTAGATATGTTATGTGGCTCTCAATTAGATAGTGTTGAGTGGAATATCACTTGCATTAGCATGTATCATTTACTAGCCAATTTAATATGTTTTTTTAATGCTATTACTTAATACAAATGAAATATGGACACACTGGTAATATTAATATGAGTTGTACAAGCTTTGAATGTCATCGCTAAAGTTGATCTGTAAAAAAAAAAAACCCTGATGACTCATTAAATCTAAAGGACTATTAAAGTAATAATTTGTTGCTTTTTGGTTATGATCAGATGAGCTGGGTCAAAAATGATTCTCTGAGGAAGCAGCATTTTATAGTTTATAGTCTGTTAGAATAATTTGCTGTACATTCCCATCTTAAATCAACGTTTTGGGTTTCACATAATGTTCCTTACTTTGTAGTGAAGAAATTCACAGATTCTATAAACATTCTTGAATCAGGTCTTGTATATCGACTCTTCTAAAAAATACCCTAGTAACATCTAAAATTGATGCCTTTGCTTTTGCACTTAAAGCCGGAGAACCTGCTTTTAGCCAGCAAACTCAAGGGAGCTGCAGTGAAACTGGCTGACTTTGGCTTGGCCATCGAGGTTCAGGGAGACCAGCAAGCATGGTTTGGTGAGTAACTATTTCAACACACAGCCATTGTGTTCATTTGAATTCAGATCACTCCTGGCTCAGCTGCATAAATTCACAATGCATAAAAGCATGCAGATACAGGTCAGCAACGTGAGTTACTGTTCACATCAAACATCAACATGGGGGCAGATGGGACTTTGACTGTGGCATAATTGTTGGTGTCATGATCAGCTGGTTTGAAATCTCTTTGGATTTTCAATTATAACCGTCTATGGAGTTGGACGAGTTATAAAAATGTTGCCTGGTCTTTTTCCAATATTCAACTATCCTGATTGGGTATATGTATATTGAGTGTATGACCATGATGGCCTCATATTCGTGTTCTTGGCTGACAGGAATGAAACTTGATGTGGTGTTCTCATGTTGTAGCCCATCCACCTCAAGGTTTGATGTCTTGTGCATACTGAGATGCTTTCCTGTTTAGCATGGTTGTAAAGAGTGATTATAAGATACCGTAGCCTTACTGTCAGCTCAAACAGCTCCTCCAACCTCTCTCTCAGACACCTACTGATTAGAGGGTTTTTTTTTTATATGCATGGAAATTCTGGCCATGAAATTTCTGAAGTAGTTAATCTAGCACCTACAGAAATGTCACTGTTAAAGTCCCAGAGATCTGTGTAATGTTTAATGTGAATGTTTAATGTTTAATATGAACTGATGCATAAGTATCTGCATTATGTTCTTCATTCCACATGTACAGATTGTTTGAGCATGAATGAGTAGATATTACCTTTAACTCTAACAAAGTGGAAAGGGGGTGTGTATTACAGTAAAATATATGCAATATTCTCATTTGTGCTTATTTCTTGATTTAATTCTACTAATACAACTTTACCAAGTATATAAACAAAAACAGGAAATAAGCAAAGCTCTGTATGACTTAAGGGACTTTTCAGTCTAAGATTTTCTTTCTTTTTTGGGCACAGTGGAGAGGAATTAAGTATTTGAAAGCTGGGTAAATCTAAGCTGGGTATCTGCATGATCTATTTTTTTATATTGAATTGTATATTGGTTCAAATGCAGTTGGCAAAATACGTCTTTAAATATGTCAGCTATTATTAATAAAAACTTGTTAGATGAGTATATTTCCTAACTTTTCTGGCCAGGTTACTAGTGTTCAGTCACAAACTTGTATGTTGTCCCATGCTGTAGTCAGACCCAGACTCAGACTCTCTTTATTTGTCATTCATTGTACACTGGTGTACGCAGAACGGAATTTTGTTGCATTTGGCTCTCACAGAATGTACAGGAAAATTTCTGATAGTTCCCAGAAGTGTCCCAGAAATTATACATAAAAATCTAGAAATTGAGTCGTATAGCAGTAGATATTTGAAAATTTGGGGAATGTGATAGGAGGCATAACATTTTTGATTATTTGAGCAGATAAGTGAAAAGTGGAAATATATATATATATACATATTTATATATATAAAAATTATATTTTTATATATAAAAATATATATATAAATATATAAATATGTAGAGTGTAACGTAGAAATGTAGCATATTGAATATAAATATATGGTATAGATACAAAGATGTATATCTACATACAACCTTATAGAATAGCAGCATGAAATATAATATATATAAAGTGACTTGGTGTTAAAAATTTACATATTAATAGTTTTTTTACAAGTAGATTTTTTTAGTGTATGTTACAGTATCAAATCCACAACATGGTGGTACATTCTTAGTTAACAGTTGTATTAATTGTTTAATATAAATCTGTAATTCAAAGAAATGAGTCGAGAGAGTCTGCCAGACACAGCCTG
Source organism: Leptodoras oyakawai (assembly GCA_024363135.1). Taxonomy (NCBI): domain Eukaryota; kingdom Metazoa; phylum Chordata; class Actinopteri; order Siluriformes; family Doradidae; genus Leptodoras; species Leptodoras oyakawai. The sequence goes on from JANCOA010000047.1 coordinate 11,286,863, forward strand.
AGCACAGAAGTAAAGAACTTTTGATGGAAAATCTCAATTTAAAAGACCATTTTAATGGTTGCATCTATCAAATCTTGACTTCAGTCTTCAGCGTGACGTTTTGTGTGATAATACTGACTTTTCCTTTTTCTCTTTCTTTGTTTGTCTCGAAGGATTTGCTGGCACTCCTGGTTACTTGTCTCCAGAGGTGTTAAGGAAGGAACCTTATGGGAAGCCTGTTGACATGTGGGCCTGTGGTATGTGTTGCACATCTGGTGTGCTTTTACTGTGATATAAATACACTATCAGTTTTATTTCCCCTCTCCACCTTGAGTGTGCATGATGACATAGTGAAATATCGGACATTTATAGACAGGCAAGCTAACTACACACACAATGTGACCCGCAGGTTACACTAGCCAAAAGACAGTTAGGTTTTATATCTCTTATCTTTCTCTTATCTTTAATTACACAAGCACTGAAAAGATCCTCAGATCCTGACTAACAACTAAGCCTTTCACATGCAGCTTTTTTTGTGTTATCATTGTTTCTTTCAGTTTCATGTGTGATAGAAAAAGAAGCGTCTGTTTTGACAATGAGAAAATAATGACTATAACAGGAGGCATACTGAAAGTGCCTCTACCACAAAACGGCAAACTGGATTAAACATTAGTTTGTTTGTGCCTGTCCCTTTGTTGAACATTAGACAGTAGCAGTACGTTGGAAGAGTATTATCTGCATTACAATACATATCCATGTCCAAAAGTGAAATTTAGCAGGTGTTAAATAAAAAGCATTTATCGCTCCAGATCATGTAGGAATCCAAACAGATATTTTGACAGATATTGTACTTGCCTTTTCTTTATGCACCAGATGTATAAAGGAATGGAACTTTGACTGTTATGCAAACCCCATTACCAGAAAAGTTGGGATCATTTTTGACAGCGTCTTCCGAGTCTTTTGCAGACGTCGGTTTCTAAATTAGTTTCTATGTTACAAATAGAATTCAATTTGTCATTGAAAACACTGAAAATCTTTTCTCTTTTTGCCCTTTTGTCTTTTAAATAAAGGTTCAAGTGCATTAACAAATTACAGATTTCAGGTTTGTATATGCATTTTTAGAAAGTGTCCCAACTTTTCTGGAAATGGGGTGTGTAGTTACTTCAAGATTGCTCGTTTTTTTTAATTATTATTTTCTACTACTGGAGAGAGTAGGAGAAAGGTGTATAGTTATTACATCAGATGGTTCATGGTCAGTGAATGCACACCTACAAAAAGACTTGTATCTGGAATCCTCAGTCTTATCCACAAAGGGCTGGAGAGATTTCAGGCTTTTAGATCAACCAAGTGGGTGTCCCACCTGATTCCATTTATTTAATTAGTTGACCTTAGTCTTTAAACGACTGTTTGGTGTGTGTCTCATGTTTGACTGGGATGAAAGCCTGCAGCCACATGGCACCTTTGAGGATAAGATTAAAGACTCCTGACCCATAGAGTGTATGGGTATGGGGATTATGTACATAAAGTAACTCGTATATATTTTAAAAACATGCAGTATGTGAAATTTAAGGTCAAACATATGAGGATGTATCTAAACGTGTGTTTTAAGTATTGCAGTGCAAAAGTTGACCAAGTCTGGAGACACTTGTAGAGGGAAGTCTCTTTCACAGTCTTAGATCTGTGCATTTAGTCTGCCATCTTCAGTTCAGCAAACAGTTTGGTGAAGTTCTCTATAGATTTGGAAGTCAGTTTGGCTCATCATCTTGTTGAAAGCTCTAGTCTCAATCTCAAAGTATTGTATTTGTACACGACTTCCAGTATCTCTGAGGGAATCTGTCCAGGTTGTTTGGATTAGATAGAATAGAAGGACATAGCTGGAGTGTTTTATAGCAAATTTCATCGGTTTAAGCGAAATCTCCAAGGCAGCTCTTTACTCCGTTGTATTTGAATCATTTGTGTAATGTTTTCATTCAAATGGAAGGTAGATGGTAGATGGTACTAAGTTAAGGTCAACATGTATCTGTGCGTCATGTTTTGCTTTCCATGTTGCCAACAGGTGTGATTCTTTACATCTTGCTGGTGGGTTATCCTCCATTCTGGGATGAGGATCAACATAGACTGTATCAGCAGATCAAGGCTGGTGCCTATGATGTGAGTTTTTACACACATACACACACCACCTACAAAACTATATTCTTCAGTCTCTAAACATACATTATATAGATTGTGTACAGAGAAGGTGAAAGAAAGACCCGGACAGACAGACCGCTTCTACTTTTGGTTCCTGTGCAAGGTTCCTCTTTTTGTCCTGTGACTGTAGGTTTTGCTTTCATAATTACAACTACAGTAAATGCTTTCAAACAAAGTTTAAAGTTTGGAAGTGTTTCCCCTAGCTTCTGCTATATGTGAGGTCTGCCACGTATAGGCAGTGTCTGTACAGTGGATATACAGTAGTAACTCCAGGATGTTACTCTCCTGGAGTCTCTGCATGAGAAAGGAACAGTGGAAACTCCAAAAGAGTTGAATGTTACAGATGCAGACACTGACCCGTTCTTGTGTTCAATAAGAGCAGACGTGGCTATATTTGTCTCTCATTTGGATGAATTAATTGTGGCTAGTTTAAAGCTGGAAAAAGCTTTTTGGCATAGAGATGCTGACCACTTTCAAGAGCAAATTCAAGATGAGTCGAAAACCAGCAGAAAAAAAAGAAGTTCTGTAGCATAGTTGGTCCAAAAGTTTTATCGTGCTGTAGTGAGTCCAGGAAAAATTCTGCTCACTTGTCACAGTACTGTTTTACACAGCTGTGCAGTCACATGACAGCTAACTTGCTGTAAGTTATGCATACTTGTATTAGGCATTACTAAGCATACACACAAAGCCTTAGACCTGCAACTGTTTTCTAGTGGGCCATATGGCACCTTAGAGCTTATGGGCAAACAGTGTTACATGTTTTATATATATAAATGAGTTCTGACAATAATGAGAATGAAATTCCTGCTTTCTAGGGCTTATGCATGGGGATGGCAGTTCAAGGTCAGTTAGAGTGGAGCAAGAGAGTTTGGAGCAAATGTTGGATCATTTAACAGGAAAGGCACATTTCCTGAACAGAGTGATCACAAGAGATGAATCATGGGTGTTCTAGTACGATCCTGAGATAAAAAGACAAAGTGCTGAATGGCACACGATAACATCACCTCAACCAAAGAAACCTCGCATGAGCAAGTCAAAAATCAAGTCGCTGTTCATCTTTTTTTGATTCTCAAGGGATCGTCCATAAAGAATTCGTAGCAGAAGATCAGGAGTAAAACATGTTTGAAAGGCCACAGTAAAGATCATCCATAGAGCCGCGACCGAGACTCTGAACACCCTCACAGTTGACGATTTCAAGCACATACCTAGTGCATCTCAAAAAATGAGAATATAGTGGGAATTCTTTTACATAATTTAATTTGAAAAAGGTAAACTGTCATATTTTATATTCATTGCACATAAAGAGACATATTTCAAGCATTTTTTTTTTATTATGATCAGTATGACTTGTAAGTAGCTCATGAAAAGCAGTAATCCAGTATCTCAAATGATTAGAATAAGTCTTTTGTGAACAGCCAGCCTTTTCAGCAATGACCTTCTGTGGCCTTGTGGAGGGTGTTCATCGTCGTCTTGACAACTGTCGAGTCAGCAGTCTTCCCCATGATTATGGTTGAGTCTGCTAGCATGCTGAACTAGACCAGGAGATACACACAAGGGTTAGACAATGAAACTGGAACACCTGTCATTTTAGTGTGGGAGGTTTCAAGGCTAAACTGGACCAGCCTGGTGTCCAAATCTTCATTAATTGCACATTGCACCAGTAAGAGCAGAGTGTGAAGGTTCAATTAGAGGGTAAGGAAATTAGAGAAAAGAGAAATTAGAAAAGTAAAGAGAAATTAGGCATGTTCCCTGGTAACAGTGACAACTATTCAACAAAACTTGTTTGGTGTGTGTGCAAAACAGAACTAATAAATAAATGAAATATACTGAAATTAAAATAAAAAGGACTAGCATTTTAGCTTTTCCAAAAACAATGTATAGTACAGTATATACATGGGTTAGACAATGAAACTGAAACACCTGTCATTTTAGTGTTTAGGTTTCATGGCTAAACTGGACCAGCCTGGTGGCCAA
>JANCOA010000047.1:11307251-11318413 GCA_024363135.1 Leptodoras oyakawai
ATATCATTTCCCATAGTTCCTAAAGCCTAAAGTCCAGAGTCTTTTTCATAACAGGAGTTAATTCCATTTACTTCATTTGAAATTGCACTTTACGTTCTATTGTTCTTTTTGTCTTGACCAATTATTATTTATACCTCACTTAGTTGCTCTTTATTACAGGAGACTGGATCTAATGTTGGAGCCACAGTGACACAGTACTAAAGAATTTTTCGAAGATAAGTTCCTTTTATTTTACACCTGTGTTAACATGACAAAAAAAAAGCACATTTTTAGCTGCAGTGCTGTTCGCAGAGCTCTGAAACTCAATATTAATTTTGCTCTTGTGCCACTTGTATGGAAGGGAGTAAGATTGAGTCAACAAACACATCTGGATATTCTGAGAGTTAGGATCAGGATTATGAACAAAGACAGCTACCGTGATGAAAAATCGCGGGCAACAAAACGGTCTGACGAAGTTACCTTTAATGATTGCTACTTTCTTGCGTGCAGATGAGGAGTAGCAGTGGAGATTAATATGGTGAACACACACACACATACACACTTACACATACACACAGAGTAAACAGGGCAGACTGAATCCGCTGTGCAAAGCTGGTGTCACCTTTTGAACAACGTGTGACGGACCAACGGAAAACGAGCATGAGTTAGAAACAATGTGCTAAGCTTTCATTCAATACGACTCCCAAAAAAGCACATTAAAAGCTGGCATCTAGCATTTTTTTTGTCAATTTACATTTATACTGCTTACAAATTGCTCATTCTCAGTATCGTGATGAACTACACAATGATATCCTTCTATATATGTTTTTTTTGTTATTTATTTTTTTATATTATCGCAATACTGTCCGAATGTGAACCTGCATTTATGGTGTATAGTAAACATGCCCTGGTAACAGACATCGAAAAGGCAGTTACCCAAAGCCTTGAAGAGAATTTGAGCTAACAAACCATACCACAATAATATGTAACCATTGTAGTGCGAGGTGCAGTGTATATAGACAGCGCAGTGCATTTTGGGATATTTTTCCATTTCCATTCTATTTACACAGCTCGTTATTTCAGCTCTTAACGAAAGGGCATTGTGAAAGAGGATAAATGTCCAAGATGATGTTTAGCTGTTTTTTTCATGTTAAGAATTATTTTCTAGCCAAAATGTTCATTTAAAGTAAGGTAAAGCTATCTTTGGTCACAAAGTAAGAAAAATAGGAAAACTTCACAACAAAAAAAAAATCTAGCACACAAATCGTTCCTTTTTGCAATGGAAGGGAAAAAAATGAATATATAAATAAACACAGGAAGAAGGGTCAGGAACAGAGAAAGTCGCTGTCGTGGTGATGGTGAGAGACGAAAGTGACAAAAGACGATATGGGTCACAATCTGTTCTATTCTTCTGAGGTGTTCGGGAAGGCTTGCCACAGCGCAAATTAATGAAAAGGTAATAGAAAATCAGTCGTTTGTGCCCTGCTTTTCCTCTCTCGCCTCCTCCTCCTCCTCCTCCTCCTCCTCCTCCTCCACTTCTGGTGTGCAGTAGCGCTGGAGCAGTTGGTGTAGGTGCTGCTGCAGGGCGTCGGGTTGCAGGGACTCCGGTGTGTCCTCCAGTCGCTCTAGGTGGATGTGTTTGCCCTGGCCATCTCTCACCACGGTCTTCTTCTGAGTGCACGTCTTACGCATGCGGGTCCTGCGGATAGATCGTCACAAAGAAAAGTGAATATGCTTATAGTATTTCATCTCAACGCCATTCCTTGATTCTCCATTTTGTCTTTTTCCTGCATATATCACTATTGAAATACACTAGTGATCTTAATAAGGACACGGTCACGGTTTCACACAAAAAGGCCAAGCAATATTAGATTTTGTCATGTTGGTGTTAACAAGCTACAAACATATAGTCTTTATATGATCAGGGCTTTTATCTTACAGGGTGTTTCAAAAAGATGGACCCAATTTGGAATCACTATGTTGACATGCAACCATGCTTCAGTGGGCGTAGAGTTGGGCATAGAGTTTCAACTGACTGCCACTAGATGCCTCTCCTGGCACATAAACAGCCACTAGGCTCACAGTTGGGTAGGTCAGATGGGACCCCATGACTTGGTGTTACACTCTTGTGATCCCCAGACATTACACCCTGCTACTTTATTTTTTGTGAGAATACGTCAAAGGCTGTGTTTTTGTGCCACCTTTAGCGACTAATCTGGATGATATCAAAACCAGACTCATGGCAGCAGGGATCTCGGTGTAAGAAGACACACTGAGATGTGTTTGGGATTAATTCAAATATGTTGTCATTGTGAAATATACTGCCTTGAAATTGGGTCCATCTTTTTGAAACACCCTGTATTAGGCTTTCTGTTAGTAAACCTAAAGTTGTTGGTGTTTCCTGAATGAAGCTTTTACTTGACTGACACATCATATGCAAGCATGCTAAGCGGTTATTAAAGATCTCTAAGTTATCTCGCGGTCTGCAATCCGCTTTCACGCCACACTCTGCAAGATTAAATCCGTTCATGGTATCGTGTTATGCTGATAAATCACACCAAAGCACTATCCCAACCTTCTGATCAAAGATCCATCCTCCTTTACGATCGCTTTCTCCACTAAATGAGGCAAGAGTGCTTTGTCAAAGCCTCCTGCATAACTCAAAGCCTGTGTATTATAGGACAAGTGTGAAAGAAAGCAGTTCAGAAGTCAAAAAAAAAAAGGCAAGTGATTACAGTGGGGTCCAAATATCTGGGATTTTTTTTCTGTTTAAAATAAACAGGAAATAAACAGGTTTTAGAATTTCGAAATATTTATAACAAAGGAAAATAAATGTTAAGTATCTTGATTATTTAAGATTCTGGACTATTCCTAGGTCCCTAGTTAAATGGAAACCAATCTGTGATATTGACCATGATTGATGTTGCCTGCTTTGTATAAAAGGTCAGATTTTCCACATGGCTTAACTCGTCTGAAGCATGTGCTCAGACAGCACGCTGATGGATCTGATCTAAAATGGATCACTGGATAATGGCTCATTACCCAAATTTATGGAGACCATGCCAGCTCGAATGCACCCTGTCATTACAGAAAAAAAGTGAACAAACTGAATACTAAGAAGCTATAAAATTCATGTAAATATTGTAAAGATTCTACTGTTCCCTCAAGTTTCTGTCAGTAATACACTTTGTGAGGAAAACTGTTTTATTTAATTAGAAAAGAATGCAAAATAGAAGGATTTTCACTTGTGCTCCCAGTGTAAAAAAAAAAGAATATAATAGTATCATTTAAAAAAAAAAAAAAACTTTATACATGCTCTTGGATTAGATGGATCCTCAAAGGCTGCTTTGCTTTCTAAAGCCTTTCATCCTGGAGCCATCTACACAGAGAATCCCTGGTCCTAGAGAACCCCCTATACTATACATTTTAATGTTTGCACTGCTCTGTTAAAAGCTATAGTACTATAGCTATAGGAGTACTATAGGGGGATAGTACTATACTAAAATACTGATGATTCATACTGATGAATGAATCATACTGATCACAAAATTCATTTACATTGCGTAAAACTGTTGTTTTAACACATTTTGAAGACTGCTTCTGAATAAATGCCACAGAATTCAGATTTGAACCTTTTCAAAGTCTTCTTTTGCTGAAGGGAGGTCTGCTGACAATGAGGGGTCACCAATGAGCTTTTCCATCCTCTCACCCTGTACCACCATGGTTTTGATGACCTTGCTTACTTTACGACCTTGGGCGTTCTCGCCTTCAAGGTCGGATGCTGTTGCCTCACCAACCGGTACCGGTTCAGAAAACGTCACCTAAAATTCAAGATCCATCAGTTCAAATGGCACACTTTATCAATTTCTAGGAATTTGCTTTTACAAAGACAGAAAATATACTCTGAAAATGCACACATACCTCAGTCTGGTCTCCTGCACTCTTCACTACTGTCCTTTTCACCACTTTGGAAAAACCATCAGCATCATCTACTGTGAGAGCTTCTTGCTGAGCTCCCTCTACCATCACTTCCTCTCGCTCTACTCCATCTGCAGACATGTACTTGCGGATAATCTTCCTTGTGATCTGTTTAAATACAACCAAAGACATATGAGCGTCAGTATAGGCAAACATGGTAGAAAGTCCTGCAGGTCAGTGAAGTACCAGAAAAACTGGTACTGAAGCCTGTGCAAAATACATAGCAACACCACCTATGCATGTCATGTTTTATTTTTTATTGAAGTTTTTAGCAAAAATAAATGAAAGTGAAAGATGAAAAAATGAAAAAAAAAAAGTTGCATTACTGAAGTTAAGGTTAGAATTAGGCATAACATTAATAAGGTGCATTAATAAATGTGTCAGTGGAAAGTCCTCACATGTATAGCAGTACAAAACATGTGCATGTGTGTGTGTGTGTGTGTGTGTGTGTGTATGTGTGATGTATTTCACTGTAGTTTCACCAGAATAAAAGTTCTAAAACATAAACCATTAACATTCCACACTTAAATGAGAACTAATAAAATACCTTTTTGATGACCGTGTTTCCATGCTCATCTGTGTATTGCTCCTCCGTCACTTTGTGTGGTGGGATTTCTGGCAATTCATCTCCCTAGGTAAAAGCAAGACACCAGATATAAATTATACTCTACAGAACAGAGGGAGTCTGTTTTAGTTTTAAATGTTATGTATGCTTTAAAGGCCCAGACTGGATGATAAATTAAAAAATCACACGGCATGAAGATGTAAGTCATTTGAGTCAATAAAAATAAACAATAAAAACACTTAAATATGAGAATGTAAATGTAAATATATTATTTTATATATTATTTGTAAAGGTGGTAAGCATTAGTATTTACCACCAGTTTCTTTAATGTACTCTTTTCACACTAACTCTATACACATCTAATTTTCTGAAACGTGAAACTCCAGATGCACCTAATTACAAAATGTAAAGTATTATGTGGAAAGCAAAGTGACCGTGTCTCATATATGGCCAAGTATAACATAAATGACATGATACCAGTCTAGAACTCAGAATGCAATGCTGGTATAAGTCATGTTATCTCTAACCAAGTAGAAATCAGACCATCCACAGTTATTATTTCACTTATGAGTAATATCATAATATTATATTTCCCCACACTTAAACAAATACCTGGATTATAACTCTGCGTCGTACCACTCGGGTGGTCAACACCTCTTCCTCTGAACTATCAGACAGCAAGCCTAGCTCCTCTGCTATTTCCTGAGAACCCGACATGTGGCATTGTTATGAGATATGTCAAAGTATGTATTAAATACTTGCATGTCACACCAAGCCAAGCCAATACACTGCACAGCTTCTGTTTTACCAACTTGCAGGTCACACCAAGCCAAGCCAATACACAGCACATCTGTGGTTTTTACCACCTTTACATTTTATGTTAGCTGGCTGCTCTCACTGAGCTTCTTTTATCAAGCTGGGTACAGACATATTTATTCATACATTATTTGGATGAATAACACAAGATTTAAAAAAAATATATTTTTTTATATTTATATAATTTTTTTTATTATTATTTGCAAAAGAAGTTTGGTATTCAAAAAAGTCCCGTAATTTATCTCAAGACATATTAAATATAAATGTTAAAAAAACTGAAGAAAGCAAGCAAAAATTAATACATAAATTAAGACAAATAAGATCAGTCATTCAAAAAAAGAAAGCCCTTGTATAAAGACTATCTTAAAGACTGTCATAATGGCTCAGCATATAAATTGGTTCCATTTTTTGTTTTAAAACACTTCATTAGAGCCAGCACTAAGTGACTGATCTGGTATGCCTCCTTGCAGTATGCTGTTTAGTCCCTAGTGTGCTGCATGAGTTGTGATGACATACAGGATACACACAGTCTACATGACTTCCTATGACATGTTTTTTCCAAAAAGGCTTTAGGTAAGGAACGCTGGTGTTCAAGAAATTCCTGTCTGAGAGTTGTTAAAAAAAAAAAGCTTGATGTGCTTGGCACATTCTTTTCATGTTAAACAATTCTTCATTCATCTCACTTCTTTTATACCTTTTCTGTAATTCAGCTCCAAGTTTTGGCCTTTTCAATAGGTTGTTACACAGTTAAATAATATTTATTCTTATTGCTGTAGACACTAGTTAAAATAACTTTCACTTATCCCTCTGTAAAAGTCTATTTTTCCAGTTTAATCATTCTTTCAGAGTTTAGTAGGCGTCACCAAATGGGTGACTAATATTCATCGACGTGATCAAACCAAATCAATATTTCTGAACATTTACAAATTTTTAGTTTAAACATTTACGCACTACAAGACTGATAAAAGAGGCCCATTGTTAGTATTTTATCTTTTCATGATCTTTATATTAGATCAAATAAAATACTGGACAGGGATTGTTTAAGGTTAATATACATTAGATGAAGGTACTGTGGAATTTTAGGAGGTTTAAGTAGAAAGCAGGTAAAAGTTAATAAAAAATCAAATAATCAAATTCAGAAGATGAGCTTGGTGAGAAAGTCATTTGCATTGTAACTGTATGTAAAGTCCCCATGAAAACTAAATTGGTTTATTAGAGCTTTTATCTATTAAATGCTCTATTCTATAGACATAAATAAGATATATATGTATTTAAAAATGCATTCAGTAGATTATTTTCATTTTATTTCTCAGAAAATGGTGTAAACTCATCTATTCTGATTCATCCTATCAGCATCAAATGCTCTCTAGACCACATTTGTCCCAAACCTGTAAACAAACTGGGTGGGACAAGTTAGCATCAAACATGGTCATTTGTATAGTTGTGGTTGCATAGCCTCCTGCATGTTATTCTCTTTCCAAATAATTGTGTTTGTGTACCTGCACTCATTCCCTATACAGTTTCATATACAGATGAGTGTATGGGTTAAACAATGGTGTGTGTTTGAGAAAGAGAGAGAGAAAGAAAAGCCTGTGAGAGAAAGAGTTGTCCAAAAAGCTTGTTTCTACTATGAACTGTCAAAGAGCAGTCTTTTCACTTTCCCCTTTAGATAGCATAATTCCCTGACTGCCACAGGAAAGCACCAAAACTGTTGTGGGCTCTTAACAAATGAGCATTTCTGTGGTAGGAAATTCATGCTCTATGAAACAGAATATAACAAAACCATAGAGGGCAAATTGGAATCCTGTGCAGTTGAAATAAATATCTAGTTATGATTTAACTGCTTTGGTAAGCCACAATGGCTTCTGTTTTGATTTGGCATGAGGTGCGGCATAAAATTATCCCTGACATGGCTTTTCATGGGCACTTTATCTGTTTTGAGAAGTTACGTGTCATTCATCAAAGTTGCACCATTCAGCTGTCATACTTGTGCATGATGATAACTTGAGTAATATCAAGTTATGTGCAGGTCAGTATATTAGACAACCACTCTCAACCTGGCAAGCAAACTGTTCAAGCTCTAGTGTCACCCATGCTCATGCTCACAGGAAGGCTTACCCTTCCTAGACAATCATCGTCTTCATCATATTGTCCTCCCTGCCTTGGAGGTAGCTCCTCAGCATAGGCATATTCGTCTGCATACCCATAAGGATATGCTATCTCTTCATCATGCTCACCTAAACATTCATCCTCTGGTTCAAGAACAATGGGCAAATCAATTTCCTCACTTCCCCAGGATAGGGGGCATGGGCTATCTTGACTGTCTAAGTCTGACTTTTCTGTTGTTTTGGGTGACAAATAGTCATAAGCTGGACTGTTTGGTAAAAATGTGGATTCTTCAACATGGTACGCAGTTTCAGAATCAAACATTTCTTCGGTTCTCAGCTCGGGTTCAGATACATCTGCAAATGTTTGCTGACAATCAAAAAACTCAGAATCTGACTCTAAACTGTCTGCTTGGACAAGCCTTGGCTTGACTTTAAGATCAATATCCATCAGCCTCTCATCTGTAGATTGAGATATCTCAGATGAAGTAGGAGCCAAAGTAGTTTCCATGGGCCATATTTCACTAGAGGTTAACTTTGGGTCATCAGTACTTAGTGCAGACACACTTTTCTCAAGTTCAGAAGTCCCACAATGCTGCTTCTCAGTGGATAATTGGGTATTAGTAGACAGCTCTTGGTGAGAACATAATTCACTGGACACAGGTGTCACAGAAGCCAGATCAGTGGATAATACTCTACTGCCTAACAATGGTGTTCTCAGAGAACTTGACATCACATCTCTTGAACTTGAAATGGACAAATTAGGAGTAACTGTCCTGTGAGTTTTTTGGTGATTAAAGTCGAAAGGAGTTGTATGTATTTGATATAATCCAGATTTGTCCTTTAGCTGCTCAAATGGCTTGGGTGATATGGGGCGTACATTTTCCAGATCAACAGTTGTTCTTCCCTCTGGTTTATAGTGTAGTGATTTTGGGTCACTCACACCTGGTTGTACGTTAGCTTGACTGGTCAAAGGAGTTGCAATTGATTTTTGTTCTAAAATGGTCACATTGGCACTTTGGTTTTGGACATACGGGTTTTCTTCACTGACATCGGTATCTTTATTTTTTATTTCTAGATTATGTTTTTCCAACTGAATATCCTTATCTGAAACTGTATCCTGTAGAGCCTGAAAGGGAGGATAAGCATGAAATCAGATACAAACTATGGTACATTAGTTGCATCAGATTCACTCTCATGCATTCTCATGATAATTGCAATATATATTGAGAACACCAAATCACACAAGACTTGTTTTATAATTGAGAGTTGTTTCACAATTAACCATGCAGATTTTAGATATAAGCCTTTTTGAAAAGTCTCAGGACATGTTAGATGGCATTCATAGAATTCACTACACTAATTCCACAGTTCCAAAGGGTGAATTCACATTCTGGGTGAATTTGTTAGTGGATCCAGAAGAATCAAAAAGATCTTTCTGTCATGACACAAACATTATAGGATTTCTCCAAGGTGTCATACACTGCAACTGAACTGTGATGGCATGCTAAGCTGCTTACCCTTGTTTTGAATTCCTGCTGGCCTATTTCCATGGTAGGACTGTCAGAGCTTTCTTCTGGACCCTGCTTGTACTGAAGCTCCAGTTCCTGTTTAACTATCTTAATTCTCTGATGATCTCCTTGAGTGCTTAAAATACTTCTATCATCTTCACCACCTGCAGACATGTTCTTTACTTTGTTCAGTCCTGGAGGGGGTGCCGCTTTGATTTTGCTAAACTTTTCCTCTTGTTCTGGTTCCAAGACAAATTCATGCCAGCCGGGCAGTGTTCTGCTAGCACTATTTAGGACATAATCGACTTTCCTCTTGCCCTGTGCTGATGTTGCCAAGTCTGATTGAGAAATCATCTCAGTTTCTGGCCTATGCTTTTCATCTGTCATAAAACGGAGCAATGCGACATCATTGAGATTTGTCCATTGAGATTTGCTGTCTGGTATTGAGTCTGTAGAGTATGTTTGAGATATTACTGACTCAGGGGATTCTGGGCGGCAATCAATATCAAATATCAGTGAGTCAGGTGTAATAGATACAGTGGGAAATGTTTCTCTCAGTGCTTCAGGTGATGGACATCTGTATGTAGACTCAAAGGAAAAAGTGGGGGATAACGATTTTGGATCCCATTCTGACAATTCATAACCAGGTGATGCTGGCCTTTGCTCAGTCTCTGGCCAAAGTGTAGGATATGCTGAAGACATCCAAGGTATGTCACATTTTTGTAAAGCAGACATTACTGGTGATAAATGGATTAAATTTGTCATTGGCAATGGCCTAAATTGAATGTTATCTTCATGCGGAACTGGTGAAGGGGCTAAGAATTCAGGTATAGGTGAGTCTGGGGAAAGACTTCGATATTCATTTACAGAAGACACAGAATCTGGGGAAGGGGGTCGATTTTGACATTGAAAAACCATTGTATGAGGTAATGAAGGCATATAATCAGGTATGGGTGAATCAGGAGTGAGAGATCTGAATTCATTTACAGATCTAATAGACTCTGGTGATGAAGCTCTGAGGTCATCTGAAATGTCCAGATATTCAAGTCTCTCAGGTGTATACCAAGATATAGAATCAGATTCTTCTGGATATTCAAAAGATTCCCAATCATATTTCCTTGACTGTGTTAAGGATAAAGTTGAGAATGCTGATTGATTTTCAGAAAGGGGTAGAGTCAAAATATTGTCGGTTTGCAGAGAAATTTGAGAAGTGTCATTAGTAGGAACTGATAATTTATAACCACCTTGGTCAGTGATTCCATCAGATTCATTCTTTTTACAGGTCTGAACAATTTCCATTCTACAGCCAGTATACTCAAACACACCTGTTTTGGGACTGAACATTTCACCTTTGTACTGTGGGTCATGTATGTGAGTTATGAGGTTCAAAGGAATACTTTTGTATACAAGTTTGTATTCAGGCACCATTTTGACAGTCTCATGAAATTGAGGATATGACGAAGGTCCATAAAAATCAAAAGAATCTCTTCTTTGTTGTGTTATAGTTTCTAAATCTACTGATTCAGGTAAATGTGATTTATATCCACATACTGGCCAAGAACTGCCAAATTGTAATGTCTGAAAATCAGGAATAGGTGAGTCAGGTGATAGTGGTCTTTTTTCATCTGCTAATACTAATGAATCAGGAGATGATGGTCTATAATCAGTTGTAGTACTGAAATCATTAAACACATAATCTTCGTATGAAGATGTTGATTCAGGAGAGGAGGATCTATGAACAGATACTGACACTGTATCAGCCAACATTGTTGAGAACTGTGGTATTGGTGAGTCCGGAGACATTGGTCTACATGAATCTGCAACTGAATCTGGTGAAGATCCTCTAATTTCTAATGCTGAGGTCAGAGACTGTGGTGAAATAGCAAATAATTCATATTGTACTGAATTAGTAGATATTGATTCAGGTGAACATGATCTATAACCAGAGACTGGCAGACTACTCTCTGAAAAAAATGGTCTGAATTGCTGTATAGGCGAGTCAGGAGACAATGGTCTATTCTCATCTGCTGATTTCATGGAATCAGGTGATGATACCCCAGAAACTGTTAGAGTAACAGCATTAAACTCATAATCACCATCTTCATCATAGATTTCATCTGAAGCCACAGACCCAGCAGAGGACCCACTATGTCCTATTACTGGCATCAACTCACACAACAATACAGAGTACTGTGGTATTGGTGAATC
>JANCOA010000047.1:11342077-11353406 GCA_024363135.1 Leptodoras oyakawai
GCCACCAGGCTGGTCCAGTTTAGCCATGAAACCTCTCACACTAAAATGACAGGTGTTTCAGTTTCATTGTCTAACCCATGTATGTGCTACTCTAACAGTTGCACTGCAGATGTGTATGTATGACTTGAGTGAGCCATGGCCCTAAGTACAGCACTACCACTGTAAACACTATAAGTGCAATACATCATTCAAATGAAACATCATTTTGGATAATCTGAATAATAATGTGCCATCTTAATTAGAGACAATACTTATCTTCAGGAATTAATTTATATAGCATGCTGATTTTTACATTAAAACTTGGAATTACACCTACTTAAATGTAATATATTTATAGCACCTGACTACTTGGTCAGCTTATCCTTTCAACACTGGTCAAGTGTACAATTACCCAAAACGGAGGCATTTTCACTACTGCCTGAGCTTTATATATAATTATATACATTATATATATATATATATATATATATAATGTCTGCCACTGTCAGTATAAATATTAAGGTTAGGGTTATTTCTAGTTTACTGTGCAAAAATAGGATGTGCTCTATCAAGCACTATTTAAAGGTTTGCAATAACCATGTGATTATCCCAAAATATTAGACCACTATTAGACATTTATTAGACATCAATGCTTTTATAATACCTCATATTATACCAAAAGCTCTTTGCAAATAATGTCTGGCAATCTTAACTGAACACGAGCAACATTAATTATCTGAAGCTTTCAAAAAATCACCTGCATGAGCTGAGTCTGAATATATAAATAAATAAATAAATAAATAAATAAATAAATAAATCATGTCACTCTTTTAAGATAATTGAAAAGATTTGAGATGCCAACCCTGAATATGGCCTATAAAACATACAACAGATTTAACTGGCATTTAATCAACCATGCTAAACATATCAAATCAATCATGGATTGTTTTTATTAGTGGGGAGTTTTGCTTTGCAAAATGGTTAATCAAGCCTTAGAGTTTTCCTTATGACAAGCTGTGAAGCAAACAAAAGTTTTGAGTCTCACTGCAAATGTGTCTGATTAAGCGCAGATAAGAAATACAAGCAATTTTAATGGAGGCAAAGTAGAGGTAAGTCTTTGAAAATTATGCAAAAATAAGAAAAAGCCATTGTATATAATGTACAGTTAGGACAGATGTTCAGCCTTTGGTTCAACCATACAAGATCAATGCTGCAACCCTCATTTCCAGAAAAGCTGGAACACTTTCTTGAAATGCAATACAATCTGAAATCTGTGATTGGTTAATTCACTTGAAGCTTTAGTTAACAGAGAAAAGGACAAAGAAAAATGTTTTGTGTTTTCATTTACTACGGTAACTTAATTCTGTTTGATAAATATAAACAAATTTAGGAATTGATGGCTGTAACACTAAAAAAAAGTTGGGAAAGAGGCATGTTTACCACTGGGTTTTGTTTTTTTTTTTTCCCTGATTTTTCTCCCTAATTTAATCGTCTCCAATTCCCACCCGTCAGTGCTTCCCCCCTTGTCCCACAATGCAACTCGGGAGTAGTTATCACACTCGGAGGAGAGCACTCCTGCCCACCTCTTGTATGCATGAGCTCACAAACGCCCGTGATTGGACAGTGTCGCTCTGATTGACATGGGGGAGAACATATGCTGCCCCTCCCACTCTGAGAGCATGGCCAATCTTGCTCTCTGAGCACCTGGCTACGGGCAGCTATAGCATCACCCCGATTCGAACTAGCGATCTCCGGATGATAGGGCAAACGCATTGTCGTTGTGCCACTCGGGAGCCCCACATCATCTTTTAAATATACTTTTTAATTGTTATTATACTAATTGTTGCAGTTTTGCCAGTGGAATTTTGGTCCATTGTTACTGTACACAAGACTTGAGCTGCTCAAAAGTCATCACGCACCAAGATTTCCCCTGACTCCCTGAACTTTTCATGATATTATGAACTGTGAATATGAATCTTCTGCTGAGAAACATTGTATTTGAACTGACTGACAACTCTCTCATAAAGTTTGGCACAAAATGGTGAACCATGACCCATCCTTGCTTGCAAAGACTAAGCCTTTGGTGGATGCTCCTTTTATACTCTTGATGACCTCATCTGTTACCAGTCAAACTTTTTTTTTGTTGTGGAACCTTCCAGTGTTACCTTTATAACTTAAGTCTTGACTCTTTTTTTGGAGTGTGTTAGAGGTGTCACATGTCAGTGAAAAGACAGCAAATGCTTTCTCTGTACTTTGAGCAATTAAAATAAAAGTTCAAGTGATTTAACAAATGACAGCTTTTAGTTTTTTTTGTACATTAGTTTTTAGAAAATGTCCCAACTTTTTTGGAAATGGGGTTTGTATGATTTTATTTAGTGATGAAGCCTTTGGTTAGGTGTTTTGATCTCACTTCTAACACTGTTACTGTAAAAGCAGAAGAGCTTACCCAAGAAACTGAGCACCAGACGGTCCAACCTCAATAATTCGGGTGGCTAACCCGTCTGTATCGACAATCGGGGGCATGGTCGCTAAGCGATGTCGTTTCACTAGGCGACAGGTTACTCGTGTTGGAGCGCTGCACTTCCTGGGGGGGATTATGATGCGCAGTCCATTATGGCGGCACCCTCTCATGGCACCACCTCGGGCATCCACCATAAAACTGACAAGAAAGCTGCAAATGAGGCAAACATGTATGTCAGTGCAAGCTTTTGTACTTAAATTGAAACTTAACTGTGTTGTTATTTTACATGTACAAGGCAAACCTGTGTGCACAACACAGACACGCACAACAAAATACCACATTCGACAGTAGAGACATTCCCCGGCATGCTTGAAATGTATGGTACTGGCACACTATCAGATTCACAAAGGCACAGCATTGTGATGACCACGTGTAAATTTAGGGAAAGCAAGACAGTCAAAGTGGGGTACAGAAGGAAAATGATGTAATGGTGTGAAAATATCTTGAAAGGTGAATGGGTTGTAAAGCATTCAAGACAGGTACTGGAAATGCTGTGTAGTGTATTCCTATGTTAGTACTCATATTATCCATACTATTGTTGTGAATATAAGATAAAATACATAAAATACACCGATCAGGCATAACTTTATGACCACCTCCTGTTCCCTACACTCATTGTCCATTCTCTCAGTTCCACTTACCATACAGCTGCATTTGTAGTTCTACAATTACACAGACTGTAGTCCATCTGTTTCTCTACATATTTTGTCCCCTTTACTCTGTACTCTAAAGGTCAGGACCCCCACAGGACCAGCACAGATCAGGTAGTGGGGATCATTCTCAGCACTGAAGTGACACTGATGTGGTGGTGGTGTGTTAGTGTGTGTTGTACTGGTGTGACTGGATCAGGCACAGCAGTGCTGTTGGAGTTTTTAAACACCTCAGTGTCACTGAGGAACCAAAAATGTCCAGTCACCAGCATCCTGTGAGCACTGATGAAGAATTAGAGGATGACTAACACAAACTGTGCAACAACAGATGAGCTACTATCTCTGACTTTACATCTACAGAATGGAGCAACATGGTGGATATGTGTCATTAAGTGTGCACAGTAAGTGAACACAGTGTTTTCTATTCACAGTGTTGACTTTTCAGTCCAGCAGTGACACTGAGGTATTTAAAAACTCCAGCAGCACTGCTGCTGTGGGGGCAGTGTAGCTCAGTGGTTAAGGCATTGGACTACTGACCAGAAGGTTGTGAGTTAAAATCCCACCACAGTCAAGCTGCACTGCTGGGCCTCTGAGCAAGGCCCTTAACCCTCACCTGCTCAGCTGTGTATATGAGCTAAGTGTAAGTCGCTCTGGATAAGGACATCTACCAAATGGCATAAATGTAAATGTAAATGCTGTGTCTGTATCTGATCTGTGGTGGTCCTGTGGGGGTCCTAACAAAGTCTGTAAAGAAACAGATGGACTACAGTCGGTAATTGTAGAACTACAAAGTGCAGCTATATGGTGAGTGGAACTGAGAAAAAGGACAATGTGTATAGAGAAAAGGAGGCAGTCTTAATGTTATGCCTGATCTGTGTATGCTTTACAGTTAAACCGACTGTACACAAGGTTGAACATTAATGAACACGGAGTATACAATAAATAATAAAAACAAGTAACAGATGTGTTAGTGGGTTTCTGGAGCAATGCACCTTTTAATAACATGAGAAAAACCTTCACTGGCATAAATGTAACATTTTAACTTTAATGATTTGAGCAGATAGTAATGATTTTAACGGCATATCCGAGTTAGAAGCTTAGGCACTTAGGTCACAGCAGACATTGCATATAAGTTTCTGATAGAGCTTTCTGTATGGGTTGAACAGTGAAAAAGACAGGGGGTTAAAGGTCATATATCAAAATGCAGGCAGTCACCTGCTGCTGTCATGTTCATGGCACGGAGAGGAATGGCTGGAGAGAGAACAAAATAGCCATCAGAATATAAGAAAGTAAAAGAGAGAGAGAGAGAGCAGAGAAGTATATTATAAAGAGCAACCTGCCAAAGTGGAGAAAAGATAGGGCTTTAAAGCTGCACAGCTTTAAGCAAAGCTTCAACTAGACCCCAAACTTGTCACAGAAAAGGATGTGAGAACCATATTATCTCAACACCAATAAACCTCAGCTAAGATGCACAACTTAACATATTAAAAAAACTTCACAACTGCATTTACATGTAATTATGTTGTCAACAGAGAGCTGCTGAAAGTCAGAACACCCTTTTATAGTCTACACTGATTCACCCCAAGACAAACCCAATGGCCAGGTTTCTTTATCGGTTTTAACTTCTTCTTTAACTACAATCTTATATCTTCTAGATTCCAAGAACAACCTAGCAGGTACAATTATCACACATGTGGACAGCAGATCCAAAACCCACCACAAACAACATCATATTACCAGCAGGGTTTCAGCAGACCACAATTCACATCTCAATGTAAGGGATCTAATATGTAAGGGATTTATGGAATAAATGGTTGGTATCTGATATTCTAACCAGCGACTACCATCCCCAAACAAACACTCTGAAAGATCCACCCAAGGTTTAAATATTCAGAACATTTTCCAACGAATGCCCAGAACTCTATGACACCACCAGATTCGACTACCAGACTCACATGTCTCCATTGCTTACTGGGCTATAAACGTCCTCTCTTTCTATGGAATGGCACATTCACAGACACACTAGCTGTTGAATAATAAGAAATAAGAAAAACCCTGACAGTCACGTTAAGCGGTTGAATGACACATACATTAGTAGACACTGCTCTACTCTACTCCCATTTAAGAACCAGGTGACTTCAGACTTTTAAAATAGCTTTTAATAGAAAAAGCTTAAAAGCAGACTTTTAAAAAAGCTTTTAATAGAATTCATGGTTTATTACACTGGCAGCTTGAGAGTAATTCAACAAATCAGTTACAATTGCAAAGCATATTTCAAAGCGTCAGTGTTTCTCTTCACAAGTCTGTCACTCTTGGTGCACCCCACCCAATGCATGACAGAGCAGGAACACCAGCATATTCTGTAAAGCCAATCCTCAATTCCTGTGGTTAGTAAAGAGCAACTTTAGTACCTACATTTCTGGGAGAGTTACAGCCCAGAGGCCCACTGCAGGGTTCCTGCAAGCAGGGTCTACAATCCTGCTCTCATAAAAGGGTTTCATTATTTCTGTTTTTTTAATATAGTACTATTCATTTAGTAATACGGCACCAGGCCTAATAACAGAACAGACAAATTAAATTGTCTGACTACAATGCAATCTATATATTACATACAGTATATTAGTATATTATATGCAATGACACTAATGGTGCTAGATCCTCAGTCATTTTAATAGAATTCTGTACAGTCAATGAATAAGTCACAGTAACATTTTCAGACATCAGAGTGTGTGTGTGTGTGTGTGTGTGTGTATGTTTATATGCTATACCCAGATTGCGCTGCACTGGAGGAGAGTGCAATATTGTCCAGGTTTTCCGTTTCCCAGTTCTGTCTAAACGGGTCCTTCTCAAGAGATGACACCTGGACATGGGTGAAGACAATATATGTTAATGTCCAATTAACACTCTTAATGTCATAACTCAGTTCTGTTCAAAAAACACAATCGAGGACCTCACAGGCGTTAAAGGATACTTCGTGATAATTCCTCAGACTGAATTCTTTCAAGTGACAATAAACAGATGTACATTAACAGTAATGCCATGTTGCAAAGATTTGTAATATATCTGTGTGACGTTACCTGGTAACTGTGGATAGTATCATCACCCATCCCATCATGCTTTGGCGAATAATAGCCATGACGATTAGACATGTAGGACCTGTCCATGCTGAAATGACACACAAAACAAAAAATGAGCTAGGGATTTAATCAAATGCTGAGAATGCCTAAAATTTCTAAACAATTGCTGGCATACCTTTGGAAGCGACTAGGTGAGCATTAGAAGAATCAAAAGCATGAAATGTTAGTTGGAATTGTGTAGTATAGAATCAGTTAAAAAGACATGTGAGTGTGCAAGCAGTGTTGTGTAATCTGAAGCTGTTTTTAGTAGGAACACTGGAAACACTGAAAATTAGAACTACCTACAAATAGATATATGCTCATATGAATGTTTGCCATCTTGCAATCAATACACTTGCTGTATTAGTGTATAATATTTTTTTATATATGTCTGTGATGCATGTGGCACCTGTCGGACCGGCTGCCGTCTAGACTGAACCTCAGGTAATTCATGCCATCCAAGTATTGACCAGGCAGAGAGTCGTCTCCCAACTCCTTCAGGTCCTCTGCTCTCAGATATTCTCCTCCATCACCTGTCATAGTGTCCTCACCTGTGTCACAGACAAAGACATTTGAGAAGCCATTACCTAAAGGTCCTCATAATCACAATTCTGATATATTATTAGAAAAATTATAAGATATTTTAAAGTCTAACCCTTGAAACATAACTAAAACACATACATATACGTAAAGGTGTCTAAACACTGCTTAATACAATGCACCATACACACACACACATACAAACAAGTGTATGTCTGCCTAAAATAGGGGTTAGGAGCCTCTAGAGTTTAGCATTAAGGTACTGACACTCAGCAACACTAAACTGAAAGCACACATTTCTTTGCTCTTTATGGCATTAAAAATGCTCTACATGGCATATGGCTTCAACAGCACAGTGCTGACACAATCAGCAAAAATAATAAAGCATCCTTGCTCCTGTTGCCAGGTTTGACCAGCAGGGATTGGTTTTCTAGGACTGGCAAAAAGCAGCAGGGAATACTGACAGTAAATATCAAACATACTGAAGCCTGAGAGTGGACTTCTGCAGTCAAAAGCACAGTGGCTGCCTACAGGGTAGAACAAGAATGGATATTTATAAGAGACTGACTTTGCTGTAGAGTAAAGTATAAGTGTCTAAAATAGTAGTTTGGTATTGAATATGGCTGGTTCAGTGTTTCAACGACAAATGACGCAAAGAATATCCATTAAAATTTGTTCAAAGTAAACGGCATGTCACAGTTGATATATCAAAGATCTATATCCATTGCTCTTATCTAATGCATTTACATTTATGGCATTTAGCAGACGCTCTTATCCAAGGCATTACACAATACACCTGCTTAAAGTTGCTCTAACATTAAGTGTTGATACTGTAGCCATAAAAGATAAGAATCAGCAAAAATAATAAAATAAGCTTAAAACCTAATCAGCTAATGTTACTGCAACTAGCAATCTGTTTTGGTGTCAAGGATTGTCTAAATCAGGGGCGCCCAATCTCATCCACGAAGGGCTGGTGTGGGTGCAGCTTTTCTTTCCAACCAAGCAGAAGCCACACCTCAATCAACCTGTTTTTAATCAATGGATCTAATCAATGTCTTGTCTTTCAGTAGCGTGTGGCTTCTGCTTGGTTCGTGGATAAGATTGGACACCACTGGTCTAAATGTATTTCCTTTGGCTGCTCCCATTCCTTGGGTTCGCCACAGCAGATCAAATCCGCATCTTGGTCTGGCACAGTTTTTATGCTGGATGTAACCTTTTTTATTCCTGAGACAACCCTCTCCCTTAAGCAGGGTGTTCAGACTGAGTTGAACAGCGTGTTGGGGGCCTTGCTCATGGTCCCAACAGCGGCAGCCCAAATCCTAACTTACTGGGCTAACGCTGCCCCACAAGCATAGACTAAATAATAATTTTAAAAATTGTATGAACACAAACCACCTTTTCACACATTGTGGAGAGTTATTAAGTCTCTGAGCAAACCTTAAGCATCTTCCTCAGCTTCCTCAAGACTCTTGAGATCCCACCATCATTGCTGATAGAGCATTGGAAAGTTTTTCCACATAGCACACTACATTCTGCCACCACATTATCAGCACTATCACTGCTTCCATACTGAATCTCACAACTTTTTTTAGTAGCAAAAAAAACAAAAAAAAAAATCCGAAAATAACCTAACCTACTGAAGCTCAGACCTCAGTGTCCTCATAGCTAGTTACTGCCATGGCAACAGACACTAGGGCATTTTTAATAAATGAATTTGATGCAGGTACTAATGATGAAGCTAGCAAATCTAGAAACTTGAGTGCGTCTATAGCAATACTGCCCTCTATGCCGCATTATAAATATATAGATCATTTCGAAATAACTTGATTAATAAAGCAAAGTTATTCTCAAACCCATTATGATAAATGGATAGTCAGCATACGGTGGGGTAAAACTATTATATGTTTAAGAGAAAAAAGAGTTTCCAACTCCATGCAAAGCACACTTAGTATAATTATTGCACACATTTTTAAACACCTGGCAATTCTGCACAGCAACCAAGCACTAGTACAGTAGTGCCTTGTACCTTCATCAAAGGAGTCATCAGACATAACACCATCAGCAGCCTGCTTGAGTGCTACATGACATGTCATAATGAGTAAAATCTATTTAGGAACACAGACCTACAGATTTTTTTTCAAGAAACATAATGATTGCAAAATGTTCTGTTGATTTGGAATCATACCTTCCTCATCAGACACATCAAGGACCTCAGTCATGGTCTCTGGCACATTCAGTTTGTGCTTCTCAGTCACCGTCTGCATAAAAACACAATCATGTCTTTACCACATAGCCAAAAGCAACAATAAACAATATCTGTAAGACTTCATAACGTCGTGATGATTTTCAAATTAGACTCACTGTTGTTGTGGTAATAACCTCCTCGGTGACCACTTTTAATGTGTCCACGACTGAGATGTAACCCAGACGACGAGCGATGGCAAGGGCCGTGTTTCCATTCTGAAATAAACACCAGTCGTGAATTAGCTCAAATCTGCCATGTGTGTGTGTGTGTGTGTATGTGTGTGTGTCTGCTTGTGTGTGGGGTCATTTACTCACTGCAGTTGTAGCATTGGGTTTGGCTCCGTACTGCAGCAGAACATTGATGATGTGTGTGTTGCCCTGCTGTGCAGCTTGATGGAGAGGTGTGTATCCATTCTGAACACGGGACACAGACACGTCACCTTGAGAACATGTTAACCGTGCTGCTTTATGCTGTTTGGCACTAACATACCTTTGTCTTGGCATTGACGCTGGCGTTATTCTTCAAAAGTAAGTTGACCATCTTGGCATTTCCGTAGTGGCAGGCGACGATCAGAGGCGTGTAACCCAGCTAGAAGAGAAATGATTCATTTTTGAGATTATACAGCGATCAGTGAAGGATATTTGAAGATGATATGCATGAATCCAATAAGAATTCTACTGTATATCTATATTTACATTTATTAATTAATCTGACAAATGTTTTTTATCCAATGTGGCTTACAATGTGGGTATAGCATTTAATTTAAACGTACAAGGCCCAAAGTGCCTCTCTGACAGCCCTGAGATGTCATGTCCACAGCCACCAGAGGGCGCCCGAAACGCCCTGTGGGAGGACTACAAGCAAGAACTACTACTCCCACAGGGCCTTGCAAATCGAGAGCACCTGCTGGTGGCCATCTTGATTAGCTCATTAAGTCATGCTGAAGAGTATAAAAGAGGCCCATTTAGCACTCCTCAGTGCAGATCAACGTTTGTCCTACTGCCTTCAGATCAGTCGTCACGACGAATCGTGGTGCTCTTTGTATCTCAGCTAAGTATCTTGCCTCTTGTTTCACGATGTAAATATTCACATTTTTCACCTTGCCTGCACCCTTAGCAGTTTTCTCTGTGTTTATCCCCAGTTCCCTGTGTCAGAGCTTGGTGTCTGCCTGCCCTCGCCCTCGTCACTGTTTTGGATATCTTCTGAGCATTGAACTAAGACTTTGTGTTTTGTTTACTCCCTGTTCTTCCCGTTTTTTATATCCCACTCTGTGCCTTGGTTTTTTGGACTATTACCTGCCTTTCTATAAACTCTATGTGTTTTCTTTGTTCAGTCCTGTGTAAAAATAAACTATCTGCTCTTGACTCCAACCTGTGTGGTATCATTACATGGGATTTGACCTTATAACCTTAAAGGTGGTCCCTAGTGTTTGTATCAATTTTAAATATGCACCTTTGCTTTGCCCCTGCACTAAGATGTGCCTAAGTCATATATAATATTTCTATGAACAAGCTTTAGCCTCAGAATTACATGATTTCCTTTGGCTATAAATGTGATTGCACTGCATTAATTTTCTTACTTTAGTTTGCTGATCGAGGTTTGCATCATGCTTAACTAAGATTTCAGCAACATTGACTTTGTCTTCTTGGGCAGCCAGATGAAGAGCTGTTAGTCCACTCTGTGGAGAAAATAAACAAACAGTGTATTGAATAAGATAGAAACTGCTACTGAACCGCTACTATATACTAGCAAATACTATACTGTATACTACTGATAGAGTTCAGTAGCATTCTGAATGGTGCACAAATGAATCCTGAAGATTAATTAATGACAAATTCATTTAGAAGCACAATATTTATTCATTAAAGTTTAAAACTCAAATCTCAAGAATTGATTCCTTCTTTCTTGTTTATTATACTAATTAGAACAGAACTACTCACATATCTGACACTCCTCTAGGAAATTAGCTAAATCTCAGCTGCTCATCTCTTCATTAGTAACAATAATAACTGTATATACAGACTGTGTGTGTTTCATATACTGTATGTATGACTAATTAATTAGTTTAACTAATTTTAAAATAAAAACATCAAATATCTGTACAGGTTGCATTGACAGGTACATTACTCATAGTGGATTATAGGTTTATTTTTAGAAATTGACATATTGATAGCGGGCAGCACGGTGGCGCAGTGGATAGCGTTCGATCCCCGGGTGGGGCGACCTGGGAAATTTCTGTGTGGAGTTTGCATGTTCTCCCCGTGTTGGCGTGGGTTTC
>JANCOA010000047.1:11492018-11513417 GCA_024363135.1 Leptodoras oyakawai
GGACCCAGACCGCCCCACCCGGGGATCGAACCCGGGACCTTCTTTCTGTGAGGCGACGGTGCTACCCACCGAGCCACCGTGTCGCCCTATCTGCCATACAGTGCACTTGAAATAACCGGTCGAAAGCTTGATAAGGAATTGAAAAATCCTATATGAGAAAAAGAAGCATACCGGGCCATACTCATAACCTGACCTCTATACAGGGGTTGCTGTCTGCGTTCCGAAATTTTCCAACACTCGACTTGGTGCTCATCCTTCAGACTCATCCGTGGTCCGTGTGAACTGAAACACAAGAGATGTGGTCACATTTACGTCCAAATCCAGTGTCATAGTGCCAAAACAAAGGGTCACTTTAGATCTTTAGAAGTTGTGCAAAGCAACATTTACTGGTCTTCTATGCCTTCTATGGTTTTCTTAAGAAATGATTGTGTAGCTCATTCATCCTACTGCTGGGCTGTGAGGGGGTCGGGTGCCAGGGCATATCCTGGTGCTTACAGGGCGGAGAGCAGGGAAACACCCTGGACAGGTCACCAGTCCATCGCAGAGAAGACAGACAGACTGTCACACATATACACACACACACACACACACACACACACAATTTAGTGTCTCCAATTTGCCTGACTACATGTCTTTGGACTGTAGGAGGAAGCCAGAGCTCCCAGAGGAAACCCATGCACACATAGGGGAGAAGAGGCAAACCCCACACAGGAAGGACCCTGAGCTGACCCGGGAATCGAACTCGGGTGCTTCTTGCTACCCACTGCGTCACCATTCATTATGTAGATCAGTTACGCTGAATGTGTGGCACATTTTTTTTGCTGTATATACATTTGTACCACCAGGTTTTTCTTCACTTCTCACACAGGTACTGTTGTCTGTGAAAAAATGGAGTGGTTGGTAGCAGTACTAGTAACGCTTGCTACAGTTGCAGTGACAATGCAAAGCATACACACTTGTGACCCTAAACATACCTTCAGCTTGAGCAGTCTTTATGTGTTATTACTACGTAATAACTTTGTGTTACACGTCAAACATGTTAACATCTGGGGAAAATCTACACTACTATTCAAAATTGTGGAAATATCACTGCAAATATTTTCCTCAGGACAGAAAAAAATACACCCTTAACCTACACCGAGGCACACTCCTAAAGCTGCGTGCAGCCATGCTGATTAGACAGTCACTCTGTAAACTGAGGAAAAACTCTCGTCGAGAAGACCAGTAGGAATATCAAGTTGAGGGGCCGTTTACTTTAGAGTTGTGGGCTCAAGTCGAACATATCATCAGGCTTCTTTTCTACTCTGAAGCAGCAGAGCTTTAGTCCTGTCTATCTGTCACACCCTGCTCAAACAGATACACTCCCAAAACATCAACCGTCATGCCCCTCTTCTTGTAAATCTAAAAGTCCAAACTCTACAAAGTGTGCTGTATAACTGCATTGTATTCTGGGACTTAACACCTAACGTTCCCTTTCTGGTCTACTTTTACACTTAATATGGTGAGTGAGAAAAGAAGCTCTTGTCTCAGTAGTAATGTCCTTCCTCCTGTGACGTCAGCATGGCATACAATACAACAGGTAACTTCTCACTGGAATGATAAAAAGATACAGCCTCAAATAACAAACTGGTTATCACCAGGATCAGCAAACACGTCACACATATTTCCTGTATTTAACTGTGTAAGATTAAATCTGCAACAGTTAATTTGGATTTGATGTTTTTTTTACTCCTTCTCCCTGCCCCTAGCCCCGCCCATGCTCATGAAGCCCCGCCCCCTGGATGTACGGTGGCCTGTAGAGGTGTGTCACAAACAGCAGCACTGTGTAATAGTAGACAATAAATGACAGCAGAAGGAACATCCAAACACAAACAAGCAGGGTTTCTCAGCCATACGTTTGTGCTTAATATTAATATTATTAATATTTTATTATGTTTATTTGCCAGGTTATTAATTAAAAAAAGGTAAGCAAGTAGAAACAATGGAGCAGTGTTTCAGGTTACAATGAGATAAGAGATAAGAGATAAGAGAGCAGCTGCGACTAATCTTCTTCAGTCTTTAAAAAAACTCCTACATACCCTGGGAACTTTTCAAACCTGAATAAACTAATGAACATGAACCAGTCGGTTTCACACACCTGTAAAACAGCCAAACGGTGAAAGCAGGAGTTCTGCAGTGCTGCTGTCGAGGCGGCGCTTTTTATTCATTCAATCTGACCTCCAATTAAACAGGTGAAGAGCACCAGGCTAAGCTAAGGTTATGCCAGTGAAGCATGGACAGAAATCGCACAAAGCACTGCGCTGGGTGGTTAACAATTCTACAAAGACTGTTACTCGGGTTTTATATCCAAATATGAATTCATTCATTCTCGGGTATCTAAGCAACAGTGTCAGAGTCCTAACCTTATTAGCTTTAGCAGCTGTTAGCCTCAGACTCTTAAGCTCTTAAGTCTTAGCTGAAGAGTGCTTATCTTGAAGTGCCTCATCACAAGTAAATGGCACTGATTTACTATTTTAAAAGTTTTTTTTTAAATATGTGTACTCACCGGTTCTTGTAACTCAGGTTGTAATAGCAGTGTGTACGCACATCTCTGAGTCACAGAGACACCTAGCAGCTTTCCCTCATGCACACTGAACGGCATACGAAACAGCCCCAGTCCCGCCCCCTTCGGATGATTGACAGGACATTCTGTCCAATATGCAGCGCTAACTAAAATAAACCGGCAGCTCTCCAGTGGACTGACAGGTCTTCCAGCCACTAATTTGGAGCCTCTGGCGGTTTTAACCCACCTATTGTTTTAAATTGAAATCAGCCGAAGTCATTTCGATTGACAGAATCGCCGACGAGTACGAAAATTTTGATTTTCTGAAAGGTGCGGTGGGTGACAGTGAAATATGAAAATGACAGGGTTATACACAAATGGCAGAGCCCGAGGGGGGCGGGGCAAGCGTGTGGGCGTGGCCTAACGAGTTTGGTTGCTCTGCAGCGCATAGCCTACACAATGGCTGCTGGAAAGAGGAGAAAGCAAACAATTTTCAGGCCCGCCGCGTCCAGCAAAAAATATGAGAAAAAAATTATTAAAATTCGGAAAATAGGTGAAAGTCAAGGAAAACACCATAGAAAGGATGTTAAGGCTCCCACGGTAAGTTTGGCGCAAATTAAGCAAATTGTTACGGTGTTCTTGAATTAAAATATCGGGGTTATTCAAATTATGAGAGTGAGGGTGAGCTAGGGAAAAAAGTTTGCGTTAATCAGCGCCCAGTTTGGGACCTGAGAGAAAAGCAGCGGCGGATAGAAATTCACAGAAAATTCATATAAATTAAGTTGTTCTGTCTTGTCACGTCGCGTTCACTGCAAATGAATGTCAACAAACGGAGGAAATGCTGGAGTGGTAAAAAGTTTGGGTAAAGTTTGGCATTTTGGTTGAGTTTTTAAGTTTTTCTCTGAATATAATAACGTCGGTGGAACGGGGGTAGCCGTAGCGAACGCACGCGCATTTAAATATGGCAAAAAGAAAAATGAATATAAAATGCACGCCGCGCTCGTGCTGCTGAAATTTTGACACATACGTGCACGCGAGACGACAGTAAACACCGTGCTGTCGGCGGAATCGCCTTTTGCATGTGCCATATTATGCGTAATGCCGAAATTGGGTTCAAGTGGGGTATAAGTTTTATTTAACCACGTGATTTGCAAAAGTTGTCGGTTACAGTGTTGGGGTCGTGTTTGCTGCTGATCGCATCGGAGGAGCCGAGAGATAAAGTATCTATAGACGGTGTTTCCGTGTGGTTCAGGGGGCTATCGGCGCGAGGAACGTTTGCTTGTCAATATCGCAAACAACCAAAATGGAGGGAGAAGTTAAGGAGGACTAATTGGCTGATGCTAAACATTTTCTCCCCCCGTGTCCCCGTGCTGCAGTCCACAGCGAACCCGACAGCGTGCGGATCCCTGCTCCAAACTCACCTTTGCATTCAGTGGCGCGAGCGTGAACTGGGATTGTGTCTGATTGACTAGAATACCTTGTAACAGCCTATGGGGTGGTCAGTCATCAGTGGTGTCCGTGTGTGTGTGTGTGTGTGTGCGTGCAGACCATGCGGTTCCTATCATCTAGTGCATCACATGAAACTTCTGCATATAACCTCATGGTGCATTTATGCACGCGCTCTCTGGATTTTCAGCCTATGGCACACACTTTGTCGGAGTGCTTAGGCTATGGTGCGTGCCTGTGGATGAAGGAGCATGTGTGTGTGTGTGTGTGTGTGTGAAGGAGGGGGCTGGGGCACGCATGCAGCCCGCTTAACTCGGGTAACGCATGGAAGTTTTCATTGCCTGGTGCAGTGTGTAGCCCCATTTGTTCCTGGGGTTCACGTGGCGCGTGCGTTGAAGTCGCGGCTCCTGGGAGCGTGCGTGAAACAGACGCAGCTCCACGTGCGGGGATGTGCAAACGCAAACCCGACACTTCAACCTGTAGCCATGCAGTTTGTTTTTGCGTTTCGCGTTTCCGCTCGAGAGACGGAACCAAGCGCGTGCCAGCGTCCTTAAACCGCACAGGCTACTACCGCACTAAGCAGTGCGTGAAAACAGCACGCGATTCCTGGTTACTATGGTAACCTCCGACGGCGTGCTTTGTAGTGCGGTAAGCATGTGCGGGTTGAGAGGCAAACCCACGTGCACTCTAGAGCCGCAGATTAAATCACATCGAATAAATATCAAGATTTCAGAAGTTTGGGAAATGCTGCGCAGGGTGTTTGGGCATTCCTGCTCATTTGTGGGGGCATTTAAAGATTGAAACGATGATCAGATTAGTTTTTTTGGTATTTCATTGCATTGTTCTGGTTTGTGTCAAAAAGGAAAAAGTGTAGTTTTATACAGGCATTTAGATATGAATGTGGTTTTGGTGTGGGGTGTAAATCATTTTACTTCACTACTGGATTTCAAAATGACTACACTAAATAAGAGAAATAATTTTTGCTGGTTATAAGCTGTTGCTTGGTGGTAAATGGGATTTGATTTAGTTTTCTTGTGGGTAGGTGTATAATGTGTACATGTGCTGTTTGAGCTGAAGGGATGTAGTGATTTTGAGGTTTGAAAAATGTTTTGTTTTTCAGTACTGGTGCTCAAATCTAAATATTAAAGTTATCATTTTTTTTCAGAAAAAAAGATAAAATAATCTCTTCAAACTGATCAGTTATTTCATGAGAAAAAAAAGATATCGCATTCACAGATTGGCAGAAATGTTTTGCACACGTCACTGTTTTATATCTTTTCCCTGAACTAAAATTTGTATTTCTGTCTTTAGAGTTATTTAAATGCTTCTGGGTGCTAATGAATTGTTTATCAACGCTGAAAAATAATTATGAGAATTTAGAAGTATGTAAAAATTTATGACTGTGCCAGTTTTCTTCTCTGTGTAGCAAAACATTTTCCTAAACCATTAGTTACTCCAACCTTGATTAAAGATTTCCTCAACAATTTGGGTAGCGCATTTACTGCATTCCTATCATATTAATATGTATATTTATATGCACTGTATATAAAATATAATTATGTAGAATTTGCAGTAAAGAGTTCTGTTTATTGGAAATAATTTCACCCAGTGTTCATGACTAGTAAATGTCTTTGTTGTTAGTAAATAATTAACGTTCAAATGATACTAACAATTTAGCATGAATTATAAGGAACAGTTCTTGTTATCCGTGTTCTTGTTTTTTAAATCTAAATTGTCAGAAAGGTTCATTGATACATTTACAGGAGAGGTTGAATTGGTTGAATTTGAAACACAAAATAAAAATGGTTATAAGATGTAACGCTGCTGTCTTCTGAACTCTCACACGGAGTCGTACAACCAAAATGTCAGCCTCGGCATTCATGAAAAATACTGATCATTCAGTCCAGAGCTGACGAATGACACCGAAGTGGTGTGGAGAAATATTAAACTGAACAAACTGAACAACAGAGCGCA
This sequence comes from Leptodoras oyakawai, assembly GCA_024363135.1. Classification (NCBI taxonomy): domain Eukaryota; kingdom Metazoa; phylum Chordata; class Actinopteri; order Siluriformes; family Doradidae; genus Leptodoras; species Leptodoras oyakawai. Next base: position 11,497,981 of record JANCOA010000047.1, read on the forward strand.
GATTCGTGGATAGTTAAGGATTCTTAGACTTTGATACAGAAACACATATAATGTTCTCCCTGAAGATCTATTCAGGGTTCTAGATGTAACTGTAGGCTCCTAAAGGTAAGAGCTTAGTACTAGTGCATGTCTCAGTAGTCCTTGGTACAATCTCACAGACATACAGTACTGTTGAACAGATAAGGATGGAAAGAATAAGCAGACACGAAGAATGATGGGATAAACCTTTCTGATTCATATTGTTGGATTCAGGTAGTTGGATGAAACCAGTGTAGCCCCAAAAGTCTATAAAATAACACCTATTGGTAGCTCCATTTACTCCAACATTCTGACCAGCAGCACCCCAGTATTGCCATGTTTCTGCCTTTTGTTACTTCATTTAACATATTTGACTTCTGTTAATTGTTTCATTCTTTGCCTATTAATTAATAACTACTATTCAGTAACTACAGATAAACGAATACAAAGTGTTGGTAATTACAAGAGTCAGAAAACTCATTCTGGACGCATTAACCAGTCCTAAGTGTTTTAAGGGGTCACTATTATTATTATTATTATTATTATTATTATTATTATTATTATTATTATTATTATTTCTGATCTTTCCCCATCATACATTAGATGGTCTATGAGATGAGTATAGTATAGTTTAAGTATAGTGATTGAAACATCTTCATATTGAATCCTGTAATTAATTGAACCATCTGAATGTTTCTTTTTAATCTGAATGTGATGCAAAACAAGGACACTTGAAACTGTGCAAGTTTGAGTTTGGAAATGTGCTTGAAAATTGCAGCTGTATTTACTTTTGAACATATGTATTTTATTTACTCAGGTCCAGTAAGACAGACGTACAGTGCAGTCCATGCATCTTTTTGCTGCTTTGGCACTGTTGAATCTGAAACAATAGTTATCAAAAGGCTTTGATATGGAGCATGTGTAGCCTACCTTTATATCAGGTGAACCGTGTAGGAATTATTTTTATACATAGTTCTCCTGTTTTTTAATCCCTGACATAATTTGCTAATTGACTGCTTGGTTATTTCTTGGCCAGTTGTGTGTTGTTACATGACTACTTGAAGCACAAGAGACAAGGTGTAGAGTTTTACATTTGCATCTGGAGTCTGTTAGTGTTGTAAGGACCTGTACAGGAAGCCATCATGAGACTAAGAAGCAGAATAAATCAATCAGACAAATAGCCTAGACAAATCAGCTGTTTGGTACTGTGTTAGGCATTCACGCAGGACAAAACCCATATACCCATAGTAATTGACCACGTCCTCAAAGAGCTTACCCCAGATAACCACTGATTCCTTTCTGATACCTTTGTAGATAAAAAGCCTGCCGAATTCTAACATAGTAAGTGAGATGGAGATGAACATGTACCAAGAGTCATACAAAGAGGAAAGTTTGGGGAAAAGGGGAACTGTTCACAATATAAAGCATACTACCTGATCTAAGATGAAAGATGGTGTTATGACCATTTATGGCCTAAAAAGCTGTACTTTAACGGACGGCAAAAGTCCCCAAAACAAGCAGGAACTGAAAACAGCCTGCAGAGAATAACCAGGAAAGATACCCAGCGTTTGGTGATGTCTGAGAGTCACAGACTTCAGGAAGTCATCAATCGCAAGGGATTTGCAACCACATGCTAAGTTACAGTTTTATTAAGATTTGTGTTCATATGTTCACATCTATTTCTTATATTTCTCTGAGATGAAAAGGGAGACTGTGTATAAAATAAACTGTGGTTGCTGTTTGTCAACACTTGAAAGAGATGTAAAGGCAAAAGACACATGCAGGCGGACGTTTCAAATATGCCTGAGTACACAGAAACAATGAGCGTCATGTTCATCTTACATTTATGTGTGAACATGTGCACCATTGTTTATTGCATATGTTAGTGTTAACCCTGTTTAACACTGTTCACTAACAAACCTTTGGGTTTAAGTCCAGTGTTTTTGCACTGCAACAGAATTAAGAATCACTGTTTTATCAAACAGAAATGCAGGATGTTTGTCCAGTCTCCGATCTGCTTTTTCCTTTCTTCTTTTGGAACCATACCATCATCCTCTCTCACTTCCTCAGTGCCTGGCCTCTCTGTGGTGTTGAAGATTCAGCCTCTGTCACTCTGTCAGTGATCGGACACGTCGCTTGTGTCCACTGCGTGGCTGGCCCGCGCTAAGTCGCCATGGCCACAGTCACCCCCGACGATGACTGCCCCCACCCGGCAGAGCACGATCGAGTGAGGAAGAGGAGGCCAGAGGGGAAAGGGAGGAAAAACTTCTCCTGTCAGCTTTGTGAGAAGGCCTTCAACAGCGTGGAGAAGTTGAAGGTGCACTCCTACTCGCACACAGGCGAGAGGCCGTACCGCTGCACACACACCGACTGCACCAAGGCCTTCGTCTCAAAGTACAAACTGCTACGGTAGGTCCCTCTGGGGCCCACACACTCATTCTGTCTAGCAGATGCTTAAAATATAGTACCGTCCCTCATATTCTGTTCACTACCTAGTAATGACTGATTTTATAGAGCTGCAAACTGAAAATAATCAATAATCGTTATAATCAGTTGTGGTTAATTTTGACAAAGACAAGTCAGTTGAATTGGGTGGCTTTAGAGTAATAGCTGAATTATTTACATAGAAAACTAACATACATTATTTTCTTCTACCCAGCTGAAATTTTATTTAAAAAATGTGGGAAAATTGCTGTTATATGATATTTCATATACATACAAACACCACTCCTTTCAGTATATTGATGTGTGTTAGTTTGTTTCCCCAGCCACATGGCCACACACTCACCTGAGAAGACCCACAAGTGTAGCTACTGCGAGAAAATGTTCCATCGCAAAGACCACCTCAAGAACCACCTGCACACACACGACCCCAACAAGGAGGCTTTCAGCTGTGCTGAGTGCGGCAAGAGCTACAACACCAAGCTGGGATTCCGGAGGCACCAGGCTCTGCACGCAGCCCATCGCGGTGATCTCACCTGCCAGGTGTGTCTGCGGCCATATCCCAACACCACCCTGCTGCTCGAGCACCTGCGTGCCCACGCCGGCAAAAGTGCCACGGCTGCAGCTAAGGAGAAGCGCCACCAGTGTGAGCACTGCGAGCGCCGTTTCTACACACGCAAGGACGTGCGCCGCCACTTAGTCGTGCACACGGGCCGCAAGGACTTCCTGTGCCAATACTGCGCGCAGCGCTTCGGCCGCAAGGACCACCTGACTCGGCACGTAAAGAAGAGCCATGGCCACGAGCCGCTGCGTGTGAAGGCGGAGCCGCTGGAACCATCAGAGCCACACCCCTACCTGTTTGGCCATGCCTCCTACTCTCCTCCACCACCGCCACTCCGTCCCGAGCTGGAGAGCTACCTTCTGGAGCTGCAGGCGGAGGAGGTGCCGAAGCTGAGTGCCACTGCCACATCCTCTGGAGAGACACCTCCGTCTTTGGACTTCCTGTCTCCTCTGTTTAACTTCCTGCCCTATGGGCAAGGGGCTGGGCCAGCCTTAGGGGTTTCCTATAGCCAGGAGGAGGGGCTTCCTGTGATGACGCCTTCTCAGGATGCTCCCGATCCTCTTAGCCCAATTCACACGCTCGTGCATCCACATACGCTTTCACAGACACCCACACTCACCACAAGTTACACACACTCACCAAGCCTGAATACAACCACCACCCTGCCTCGCTTTCACCAGGCCTTCCAGTGATTCACACATACACAGGAGCACACATTTGGCTACTCTAGCACTTAGCACCATAGCACACCTACATTTTTGCATAAACTTGGCACTTAATAAAAAAAAAAAAAAAACACACACACCAAGTCAACACTTAAAACTTCACTTAAAAAAGTCAGTGACACTTGTTAAATGATGTGCCTTTCAGAACATATCACTTGATCAAATTAAATCTACTTCAGTCTACATTTTAGGAGTTGGCAATAGAAGATGTTGAACATCTGACAAATGTCATTCAAATCAATCTGTCTGGTTTACGAATGTGTATGTGCCTTGGTTTGCAGTTCCCATTTAGCACTTTGAATTTCTAGTGAAGTTCCATCAAAGCTAAACTTTTGAAGCCCCCCCCCCCAGTATTTTCGTTGATCACTTTGTTTGTTGGCTCACAAGCTGATGGGTACTGAAACGCCAGCATCTGAGTGACTATACACAGCCAAAGGCAACCAAACCCCTCAAAGCCAGAGTGTGGACGGCTCATCGTGTTTTGCCTTTATTTTTCTTTTTTTTTCTTTTCTTTTCTTTTTTTTTTTTTTTACGGCCGTTTGCCTTCATGCTGCTGCTCGTTTTAAGGGCCTTAAACTTTACCAGTGCAGATCTGCTTCACTATACAAAGCAATAAAGGGAAACATGGACTGACTTTACAAAGACTATCGTGTGTAGACAAACAGATCTTAAACACCCTCTATATTTTTCCCCCTGCCGTTTGTCCCCCCCCCTCCCCCTTCCGTTTCTTTATTATTTTTTGGCTCCTGGACTTTAGACACCAACACAACCTTCAACCTCATCCGCCAGAATGCTGTCCGTTGCACTGATTCTGATTCTCATCAATAATAAAACAAAATTGTATGGATCTGCGCCGTCGCGTCCGAGGCAGGCGCGGAAGTCTGAACGCCATACGCAGTCTGTGAAGAAGCTCTGTTGTGAATAAGATGCATTTCTAGAGATAGATTGACAGAAGGCTCCAGAGGCTGTAAAAACAAGTTTGGCACAATCCTTTTTCTCAAATCAGCCAGCCAAACCCCTGTACATGATGTGTATTTGTGTGTGGTGTGTGTGGGCAGGCGTGATAGAGGTGTGTGCTGAGTGAATGCTGGGGTCTTGTTAAATATACATTGGGAGCTGAAGGTTGTTGGATGCTGGAAAGCCTCCAGGCTGGGCATATTTTTTTTTCATAATAGCACTTTCTAAAGAATCTGATGCCTTGGTTTTTGTCATGTTATGAATATGTATTTTATGTTAAACAACCTTTTGCATAAAATGTTTAGATGTCATATATAGCTTTTAGCAGATTGTTAGCATGAATATATATATATATATATATATATATATATATATATAGAGTATATATATAAAATACAGGTACACTTCATACAGTGTTTAATATTGTAAATGTTTCCTTTTTTTTTTATTTGCTTTATTGCACAAAATGTCTGTGTCTCTCACTGAGACTTAATGCGAATGGTTTATTCCACCCATACTCCTCCTTCTTCAAAGCACTTCCATTGTTTTTTGAAAGGTTTTTTTTTCATAAATCTGCAGTTAATGTAAATACTTCAGTATTGAGAAAAGTACATAAAACTGGGAAGACCAGAATGCCTCAATATTTTAAGGTGTGATGTCATTTGATGCTGCTGAGTGGCTGACTGATTACGTAGAGAAGCTGATGGAAATGCTCTGCTCTGCGTTCGAGCATGTTTTCATTGGGAGACACAGACCTTTAGCAGTTCTCCTATTCAGTTTCAGTGGTACCATCACGCAGTGTGTGTATACGTGAGAGTAGAACAGTCTCTCGACTTGGATAATGCTGCTAATGGACATGGTTTATATAGCCCACGATGGCGCAAACAGAACTTTTTAGTTTTCCTCCTCCTTTCAAATCCATGAAACAGAGGGAGTGTGCGTGCGTCCTGCGTGTCGTGACGTTTCAATAAGGCGTAGTTCTTATCAAAGCCGATTTAGGAGCTGGACGTTGCCGCAGCTGCGTTTTTCGAGGGAAGGGTCTTTGTCGAACTGACCTCTGAGTGACCTTTAGAAGACGAGAAGAAAACGAGAGCGTGCTTTGTTCAAGAGACGGCATTCCAGCCATAATGGCGTTTTACATGGTGTCGTTTTTGTTTTAATCACATTTCTGTAATGCCATCCTGTGATAGTGGCTTTCGCTAATCAATGTATATGTTACCATAATGTACTTTTACAAACTACTGTTGTATGTGTATATCCCAAGACAGAATGATTCATAATTATCTGTGTGTGTGTGTGTGTGTGTGTGTGTGTGTGTGTGTGTGTGTGTGTGTGTTGAGAACTTGCTACTGCAGCCTGCGTTTTCTTTTGTCTCCAGATGACATCATCCAAAGAGAAAGTTATTTAGTGGCTGGCTGGATGAGCCAGTTGTGTGCTGTAGAAGGTGAATGGCAGTGTGTGAATGTGTGCGTGTTTTGTGTCTGAGAAAGAAAGTGTGTATCTGTGTGCATTCAGACGACCTTTGCTGCTATGTGAGGAGAGGAGAGATTTGGTCCAGTGTTAATACTGTTCACAGTACTGAGAGCTCAATAAACATACCAGAAGGACTCACGTTACAGACTGTTTGTTCTTTTTCTCCTCTGTGTAAAATGTTATTAGAGAACAGAAACAAAAGGGAGATTTGGAATAATTGGTTTTGACCGACTTATTATAAAAAAAAAAAAAAAAGTTTGTTTTGATATAATAATATGGGGCAGCTGTAAAGTCCCAGTGCCAGGCATAAACCCTGTACATGTTGCATGAAGGACAACAGAGCATCATGATGCTCAGGGGAAATTATTAATTAAACTTAATTGAAAGAGTTATTGGTAACAGCCAATCTTATTTTCAGATATAAAGTAAAGCCTACATTTTTCATGAATCTGTTAATAACATATCTGTTATTACTTTGTAATAAATTTATAAAAAAAAAAAGTAAAGAAGTAAAGAAAATTAAGGTTATAAAATGAAAATCTAAATAAAACTTTAGTGTTTACAGATTAGTGGCATAGTTATTATTATTATTATTATTATTATTATTATTAACATATTGGGGAGAAAGTAATGTTAATATTTGCTTTTATGCCATAATTGTACAGGACAGGCTACTTTACATTGTAGCCATTAGATCCTTTCCAATAGTTTGGCAGCACTGCAGTGATAGTTATGTGTGCTGAAGATTTTCTGACTGCAGTCTCTGTTTTTTTAAGAGCAGCATTCTCTTTATTGAATTCAGGGAATCGATCTGGACAGTCCAAAATATTCCACTTTTCCTCCCTCACAAGGACTGTGAGTATTTTTGGTATTTTTGGAAATTGCCTTTCTGTAGGCACTTAGTGATGCAGTGCTTAGATTTGATGTATCCAGGGAGACAAAATGGGACAAAATGTTTCTGTCGTCTCCTGAAATCGCTGAGATGATGATGTATAGTGACATTAGCTATAAAAGTAAGGGAGCCTGGGGCTGCTCTCAGTGACTCAGCTGTGCACAGCACCTACCAGGTCGCTGCTGAACATGCAGCACAATGTTCCTTTTATTGTCTTTTCTTTTTACAGGTATTAAAAGCTGTAAACTTTTCTTGCCCGGGTGTCAGTGTTGTGAACGAAGACGTTTATGCTGTTCCTGTTTCCTGACTAATTCCAAAGACTGACACAGAACAAAAGAGCAGAACCAGAAAACATCAAATTGATGCATATTAAAGAAATTCTTCTGAATGCATATAATACATATGCATATAAAATGAACCGACTGTACCAGTAGCTACGCCTCAGAAGTTTTGGACGCATAAAGCTCCAAACCATGCAGACAAGCCAAAAAGAATGAAATTAATCTGCATTATTTTATATTATATTTATTCTTTATTCACCCAAGATGAGTCCTTGCTTTTATCCAGTCTGTGTTCATTCTAAATGTCTCTTTATTTGTTTTGGCTTTTATTAAACCTTGGCTTTGTGAAAAAAAAATTGTGAACATTGTGAAATAATGACCATGCAGGCTTATAATTATTTCATTTTTTTTTTTTATAATTTAGCACTATAGTATAAAAGTGCATTAGCTCCAGGCTGCTCATATTGTTTACTTGCTCTGTGCTTCCAGGGTGTTATATATGTAGATATATATAAATAAATGTATACACATTTTACAAGCTGCTGGTGTTAAGTTGTGAGAACAGTTCGTTCTGATGAAAGGCTGTCTAATGGAAAGAAATGAACACATGAAATCAACGAATTCGGTATATTTTCTGTCCTAATAGCTGCAGTGATACACAACATGGCAGTCAGCACTGGACTAACAGTGCGTCAGTGAGCGCATATCCTGAAGCGCCCAGTGAACCCGCTGACCCTCTGTCCTGCTTCTGGACGCTGACGTCAATGGGCGGAGACACTGTCAATCATTTGTCATATCAGCCAATCAGCTCGCGCGCTCCTCTCCCGCCGTCTCCCTTCTCTCTCTATTGGTCCGCTATGACCGTGTACAGAGGTCACGCAGTACCCGGATGTCCTATATAAAGCTCCTTGCAGGCCCTAAAGCCTTCCTTTTTGCAAGAACACAGCGCTCTGTGTGTGTTTGTGCTTCCTGACTCACCGCTGTTCGCTTTTTAGTCCCACGAATAAGTCGGTCAGGAATACTTAATTATGGTAAGTGTTATTATTGTTTGTCTCTTTAGTATTTTCTTCGAACATGCGAAAATTATTTCGGCTTATTCATATATATATATATATATATAAGTCCGTTGCTTTCTCCTTGCACGTGCGGCGCGGTTAGCCGGTTAGCTTGTTTAAGAGAACAGCCGTTTGTAGTGATTGAAGAGGCTAATGTGTCTTAATGTGTGTTAGGTTTTGCTGGAGTGCTTAATAACTCTATTAATGTTGCTTATTTATTTCCCCGGTGTTATCATGAAGTAAAAGAAGCGGAGTATTATATTTTTAGCGACATGTTAAAAAGCTTGCTGGTGACTTTACGGTCCAGTGTAAGGATTGAGATTAGTTGTGTGGCTTGTGTTATGAATTTGTAGAAATGTTGTCCCACACAAGGAAGAACACGTCTTTCTGTTTATATTCTGACCTGCGTGCTGTAAAGGCTTTACCTAGAAACACGTGATCAGGAAAGAGTGAATCCTGCTACACAAGCTAACTATAAATATGAATAAATAATTTCGTATATTGAACCTAGTGATTCTTAGAAATATCCATATAATATTCCATATGTCTCAGCTCAATTTAACTACTTGCACAAAAAGCGCCCATATCCAAAATACACTGTGACTGGTCCAGGGTTTTACATCGTCACTGATTAAAGGGGTCATCAGTTTCTTAGTGGAGTTTTCCACCTGCCTCAGTGCATCACACCAGGCTTTGTTTAGACCACTGCTGTCTGATCTTATCCAGCAAGGGCTGGTGTAGGTGCAGGTTTTCTTTCCAGCCAAGCAGAAGCCACACTATTGAAGGTCTAGATCCCCTGGTTGGGCCTGAGTGGAATGGGGTGCAGCTCCTGTTTGACTGAAAGGAAGACCTGCTGCCACACCAGCCCTTTGTGGATAACACTGGACACCTGTTTTAGACTAAAACCTTAAGTGTGTGGAATGTCCCATCTTCAGTTGCCTGTTTTAGATTGTGCTGAGTTATGAATTTACTAATATAGTGCAAGTAATATAATTAAGCTCTAGAGATAACTTGTTCCTAATACGCTGATGGTCTCCTAACTTGCAGGCATTCAAAGACACTGGCAAAGCTCCAGTCGAGCCCGAGGTGGCCATTCACCGCATCCGGATCACCCTCACCAGCCGTAATGTCAAGTCTCTTGAAAAAGGTCAGTAATCAAACTTTCTTTTCCTTTTTATTTATTTTTTTTTGCATCCGATGGCAATGAGGACAATCTACATATAAATGATATGGCATGAATTACAAATTATACGCTATTCTGAGCCGATGCACATGTCCACTCTTGGGGTTTGCTGTGTGTATTTTCCTCTGATGTGAAACTTTAATGTGTGCCTTTAGTGTGTGCTGATCTGATCCGTGGTGCCAAAGAGAAGAACCTTAAGGTGAAAGGACCTGTGCGCATGCCCACCAAGGTAAGTAATGCAGTATCCCAGAACAGAGATGCTTCAAGTCTTAGTACAGAGGTAACATGGGAATGGAATGAGACAAAAGGGGGTTTTATTTGTATTTTGAAAAGTAGACAGCTGTCCAATTATACACAACTGTGCGACTGGACAAAGCCTAGCTTCTTGTTGCACTTTAAATAACATGAGTTGATGGTGTTTGTTTGGATAACATTTTCATCATAGTGAGGCGCTCTTAATTTCCACCTGGTTTTAAATGTGTGGTGACACTAAGTTTGTGCCGCACTCTATTTGATTCTTTTATGATTGATCACATGGTATTCTAGGATTCTTTAATAGACAAACATGGTTCCTATGAACTGCCAGGGGGGGGTCTGTTGGAAAGTGATTGGGAACAAACCTTGAAGGTCTGGAATTTGAGGAAGAAATGTTTACTTGCTGGTTTTGTGGAAAAATCCAGGGTGAATATATGGTGGTGTGACCATAGTATGAAATGTGCTACTCTATGAAATTGCATCAAGGTTATCTTTGTAAGTTTTCATGCTGTTCTTGATGTGAATTGGTTCAGCACCAAATGGACTTTTTTTTTTATGCCTCTAAAGCATGTATTACAATGTCTGAATTTGCAGTGATAAAGGTTCATGTGAGTTCTGTGCTATAATCCAAGCTCTCTTTCCCCCCCTGCAGACTCTGCGCATCACCACTCGTAAGACTCCTTGTGGAGAAGGTTCCAAGACCTGGGATAGGTTTCAGATGAGGATCCACAAACGCCTCATTGACCTTCACAGCCCATCTGAGATTGTCAAGCAGATCACCAGCATCAGCATCGAGCCTGGCGTCGAAGTCGAGGTTACCATTGCAGACGCATAAGGCTGCTTTGGGTTGTCGATGAACAGCACTGAACTATTCATGTCTGTGCAATAAAGGAAAATTCGGATACAAGAGATGCTGTGGTTTTGTCTTTGTGGTCTGAGTGTTCAAGCAAAACATGATTTTTGGTCTGGTTTATGAGGCTTTTTTTTTTTTCCCCTGCTTCATATTCCCTTACAGATTGGTCCAGTTTACTTTAAGGTTTTGCTGTAACCTTGAGGACCAGTTTAGCAGATGAGTGGGTTCATTGCATGCAGCTGTAATGGTTGAAGTAAATATGAAGGCTCTATGCATGCTTTTGATTTCTGAGCACTGAATTAGATTCTAGAAATGGAACATCTGAATGCCAGTGACTTAAATTTTCTATTTTATTTTTAAAATGAATGAAAGGGTGGCTATAGAATGTTACATTTTTTTGACGTGTTTTAATAGCGATTCAACCCAGGGTTCTCATTCAGAGAAGTGTTGGTGACCTGAATCGTTGAGGAACCACCCCCCCTTGAGGTTTTTTTGCCCAGGTATTTTGTGAAGGAAGTTGAGCAGAAAATATTTTTTTCTTTTAGACATGTTCAGCATATAAAGATGTTAAGTGTTTCAGATGGCTCGCAAGAGCAAATGAACTGCTGAAATGAATGATTAATTCAGTCTCCACTACTCTAGAGTCCAGTAGCAGTACTTTATAACACTGCATCTAATGCTTTGCATTGATCCCACTGTCATTTTACATGACTTGCCACTGAGTTGCTTTCATTTCCAATCGCTTCCACTTTATACCACTGACAGTTAACTGTGGATTATTTAGTAGCGAGGAAAGCCTGGACTTGTTGCACAGGTGGCATCCTATCACAGTACCATGCTGGAATTCACTGGGCTCAGAGAGCTACCCATTCTTTCACAAATGTGTATAGACGCATGCCTAGGTGCTTGACTTTATAAACCTGTGGCCACGGAAGTAGCTGGAACACCTGAATTCAATTATTTGGATGGGTGAGTGAATACTGTTCGCAATATAGTGTAGCTAAAAACTATTTTCACAAAACTGCAGCTTTCTAAATTCAACTTGACCCTTTCATGAATTCACTTTCATTGCAAATGAAATCTGTCAAAAAATCAAATAAAAGATCTGTCCTAACATAAGCAGATTTCTGTCTATGTGAACATTTCAAGTTACAAAAAAATCTTTCCTGATTCACCAGTTTTGCCAATATTAGCCCGACACCGATTCTGGCTATCGACTGTTTCTAATTCATAATTTTATATAGATTCACCTGCCAAATAGTTAAATAGACCTGATGTATACTATAGACCTCTTGTTAACTAGATTGATGCATACATAATTATGATTATTATTTAACACAGGTGTGTCTGGCTTTTTAATTTCAATAGATAAGTTTTATTAGCTTTATCCAGAAAGAATCAGTATAAGATTTAGTATACAAAGAGGAATGAAGTATCAGTAATGTTGGAAGCTGTAAGATAGTTGCACTCATGAAGCTGATTAAGGCTCAGCTCTGATTGGAGGGCTGGTTTTGCAACTCACACATAATTGGCTAGATGGCCTTTTGGGGTGGGGTTTTGATTCATCACTGAAAGTGGATAAAGCTGTTTTACTCTAGATTTGCTGCTGACAGGCAGTTGGTGAACTGAATGTATTGAATCCATCTTGCTTGTAACAGAGCCAGTTTTTTATCCCTAGATGAGCTGGAGCTGAAGAGGTTGGTTGGTTTTTGGTTGTTTCTGAAGGTATTTGTAACCTTGCTTTGGTAAACACAAAACATACCTGTGCATTACTTTCTGAAACAAGTGTGCTAGTCATTTCCTGTCCTAGTCATGGCAGCAACTATTGACCTGACGCACGAAGGCACAGTTTTGGTGGCCATGGAGTCCACAGCATGTGATCCTCACCACGCTGCATTACCAGAACTTTCTGGCTTGTCTTCCATCACTTCACAGGTAGGGATTGTCTCACTAAGCCTGGCTTTGCATGTAGTCCTGCTGGTAAATTGACCTTGTGTGGGTGTTTACAGAGTGAGTCTGTTGATGCATGTGAGCAGCAGCTTCGAGTTTTCCTCAGAGTTCGACCTTTCAGTAAGGAGGAGCTCAACAACAATGAGGACCAGGTTTGTTTCTGCTTACTTTGATGTTTCCATGGTGTTTAAACCGGTGGTTCCCAGACTGTCCATATTTTTAGTGTTACCAAGTGTTGTGAGTTGACTGTCTGGAGGGCCCTGATTGGTTTTTGAGAACCAAAGGTGTAGCAAGCCTGTTCCATTTGTATTACCTCCTTCAGGGTTGTGTAGTGTTTGAGAGTGCCGAAACTGCTACACTTCATGCCCCTAAAGGCTCTGCCACCATGAAGTGCAGTGAAAAAGGCATTGGCCAGCAGGTGCACAAGTTCAGCTTCACTAAGGTACCTTGCTGATTCTGATTCTCTTTATGACTTATTCTATGCAGCTTCATGAAATGGTATGCTTATTGTGTAGATCTTTGGGCCAGAGTCGACTCAGGCAGAGTTCTTTGACGGAACGATCAGATCTCAAGTTCAGGATTTTCTTCATGGCAAAAATGCACTCGTCTTCAGCTATGGCGTAACCAACGCTGGGAAGACGCATACCATACAAGGTCAGAATATAACAGTGGAGTACTACACAAAGGCCATAATGCAAGGTGTCTGTAGGTTCTGAAAGTCCTGGTTTGTCTGAGTATTTTCAAAATGTTCTTAAGTGTTGTTTATATCTGTATTTCTCTGTGCTGCTGTGTCATTAAAATTTCCCCCATGGAGATCAATAAAGGAATCTCATCTTAGAAATTAAGTTGGCGTTTACATGATTAGATCTGATGGGGTTTTGGGACATCACACTGAATAATACGGGGCCACTTGTATGAGGCAGAAGTAGTGATGGGGACATGACCACCTACAGTATATCGTATTGGAGACCAAGACCTTAAAGGGACCAGTCTGAGACAAGACTGTGGCTTTGGGACATTTGAGACTGTGACCTTAAATCTTTATATATCATGTACAGTACTTGGCACCAGTTAATACAATGTGTATAATCAATAATATTTATTATTTTTTTTTTTTTGCTTAATTATTTTAAGAGTATGACATGTAATAGTTTATTTTTGTTACTCTGGGCGGTGGTGTTTCAGTCTCGAGGTCTTCCTCTACAGTTGAGTCCAACCCATGCCGCTCTACTTTGGCAGTGATTCAGGGTCATGATTGCTTTCATTTCTGAGACGATACCGAGTACAAGTGAAAAGGTGGTCTCTGGACTACAATACTACGCAAAAGTGTGTATAAATTACAACTAATGCCCTGCTGCTAAATTAGCACACTGATAATCCAAAATTGCACAAAAAAAAAAAAAAAACTGATATAATGCAAATAATCTGGTGCTGCTTAAAGCGTGTGTTACTAGCTTGTGTGTGAGATTTTTCCATACTTGCTATATCATGACCATAAATAAATGACTTTTTAAGGTGTGAATAAAGTATGAAGTGTAAAATTTTATATGAGGATACCTTTTCAGACACCATGTATTGATTTAATATTTATATTCCAATTGTCAGTCTGGAACTGTGATTGTGATGTGCAAGTGAACATTTCTTACAGCTGTTGATGTTCTATGAACACAGGCTCTCCAAAAGACCCTGGTATTTTACCACGTGCCCTTGACACGGTCTTCAGGCACATCAATGGACGGCTATATGAACACATGGACCTGAAGCCGTACCTGAACTCGGATGTGCTGAAACTGGACTCTGATCAGCTTAGAATGGAGAAAGCTGCCAAGACTGCGCTCTTCAGCATGCTGAAAGAGGTACCGGCACAAACTAAATGAAATGTTGATTAATATGAGAATGGATTATGAAAAATCTTATTGGTGTTTGCAGGACTCGGAGTCCACCAGAACCAGCAGGAGTCGGAGCTCATCCTCTTCTTCCGTCAACAGTCTCTCTTTCTCTGGAGTCTCTTATGATCAGACAGGTAATACTGCAATATCACAAGTGGACAGTGCATAGGGTGCTGGACAGTGTTTATAATGTTTCTTTTCCTGTCTCGCAGTGGACAGTGCAGAGGGCGCTGTCGATGACGTGCAGTGTGTGTACTCGCTGTGGGTTGCTTACTATGAGATCTACAATGAGCAAGTGTATGACTTGCTTCAGCCTGCGCTCTCTAACAAGACCAAGAGGCGTGCAGCATTGCGTTTGTGTGAGGACAGTGCTGGAAATTCCTATGTTAGAGGTGACCATATGCTTTTGTCTCCCTATACCATTTCTTGTGAGCGAAATGGCTAGCAGTTACACTGAAGTACCAAGAAAAACTGGTACTGGAGCCTGTGTAAAATGCATTGCAACACCACCTACACACATCATTGGTTGTGTCCACCAGCAGGTATATAAAGTGAAGGACATCTATGGAAGCTTCTAGATTGGTTTCCGCCATGATAATGGCAAGTTATCAACACGGTTTAATAGTTGGAGCTTGTGAAATGGGTCATAGCATTTCAAGGGTGTACCATGACTACCAGAATTCCGAGTCAACCTCGAACTTGAAACAGCAGTGTGGCTGTAAAACGACTCGTGGTGAAGGACTGTGCAACGTTCCCTCCAAGATTCGGTGGGGGATGTACAGGGGTTAGACAATGAAACTGAAACACCTATCATATTCGTGTGGGAGGTTTCATGGCTAAACTGGACCAGCCTGGTGGCCAATCTTCATTAATGGCACATTGCACCAGTAAGAGCAGAGTGT
>JANCOA010000047.1:11642085-11653002 GCA_024363135.1 Leptodoras oyakawai
ATGATGTCAATTACAGGCCTCTCTCATCTTTTTAAGAGGGAGAACTTGCACAATTGGAGACTGACTAAATACTTTTTTTCCCCCACTGTAGGTCCTTCAATCTTTTGGTCCTTCCGGTGTGACTCAGGATGCATTTACACACTGCTAAAAGAATGTGACCATATGCATCTCAGTCCACCTCTGAATGTGGTCTGAGTGATCAGATCTCAATGCGTCATCGAGACACAATTGAGCTCAATCATACCTTTACTTAACAGCATCCAGGACACATCTTTATGCCAGGTGTGAATGAGGCCTTAAATAAGCATCATAGGCACAAAAATGAGCAACTGGACACATTCTTGGACTGAATCTAAAACAGTTTCACCTCAACATCCCCACCAATACACCCTTTAACAATAGCAATATCCCCATAATTATATCAATAGGCATGCACATTAACACCTGAAACACCAGTATCAACCTCAAGACCGTTGTGTAAGCATTTCACTGCAGGTTTACTGTGTATTACTATGCATGTGACGAATAAAATTTGATTTGATTTGATTTAAATCCATTTGGCCTGCATGCAATAAAATAAATACCTAGACATCACACCAAAAAGTATTGTGTAGGTGTAAGAACACTTTGCTCCATAGCTACAGGAAATGAATGAAATAATAATAATAATAATAATAATAATAATAATAATAATAATAATAATAATAATAATAATGCCAACTTTATTCTTGATCAATTGCTACTGTGGCTTTTTTCCATATGATTTTTTATGCATATGTTTCTCTGATATGTTGAATTCCTCCTGTCTTTATCTTTCCATCCCTCTCTGACACTCTATCTTGATTTTCTTCCATGCCACCCCTGTCAACCAGGTACAAAAACAATGTTAGCATTGACCCAATGGCTCATCCAGGGAAGTACAAAATGCTGAGCAGCTACAATGTCCACTCTCTGGAGATTAACAAGTAATCATAAGCATAAACCCACGCACACACACACACACACACACACACACACACACATACACACACACATACTAGATGATCTACAACTGCTACTTCTACAAAAACAAGTCAGTGCAGCCATAGTTGTAAACTGTTATTGTCCAAACTGTAACCACAGTCCTGCATAGTTCATAGTTCATGCAAATGCTGACATATGATCCAACCCTTCGTCTGCCAGTTGGCCATAACCTAAGGGCCACCTAAAAAAAGCCATGCATCATTGGCATTCCTTCCCTCTTAGTCGTGGTACCTGTCTCTTTGTCTCACATACAAGTCACGTACATGTACATTATACACTCTTATACACACGGTTTATAAATATACAAGGAATAATGAGGATAGAAATGGACTTACTCTGTGGTTAAATATTCAGCTTTCACGAGCTCACATTCTAGTAAACTGGAGCCATGGTTCATGATAGATTACAGTGCTTGTAAAATAATCTGGCTCTGGTGTGGTATCACTGCTTGCAGTCTATTTTTGTGTTTGCACATTAATTCTGGAACTTGTGAACTTTGTAGAGATACATGGCAGGAAAACAGAGTTCTCAGTGAATTACTTTGCATTAATTAATGCATCTAAGTGAGAGTGGGTGAGTGTGACCATGCTGTGTATGTATAAATGTCACATGTCTTTCTGTCATTTTAGATGTGACTTTGATGACACTGCCCAGTATCGTGTGTCTGCCATGAACAGCAAGGGGGAGCTTTCAGCTTTTGCCTCTGTTGTGGTCAAAAGTAGGTCAAAAATTATATTTTAAGGATACTTAAGGATTCTTGTAAATGTAGCTTTGTCAACATTTTCATGTCCTGAGGTAAATGTGTACATGAATATAAAAAGTCAACCAACCCTTTTTTTATGATATTTAGGATTCAAAGGTGAAATTGATGAGTCTCTCCCAGCTCCCAGACTCTGTAAGTTTCCACTGGTTGAGTGTCATTTTTGTCAAAAGCATTTTGTTAATACTGTTAAAGATTTTGTGCTCTGTTTATGTAAAGGATCAGTACAGCAGTCAGTCAAAGGATAATGTTACTAATCCTAACAGCTGTTTTGTTTCCCATGTACTGGGCGCAGATAAGAAATGGTCCGGCTTTGAAGGTAACCGGGTTAAAGGGTTTTCATGTTCTGTTCTTTAAAAACTGCATGTCCTCACCGGTCAATATTGCATGGTCACTCTGTCTCATTTCATGTTTTCATGTATCTTGGAGTCATCCGACATCCAACAAAAACTACAGATGCTGATAGTTTTGGTTCTGTGTCTTCAGAGACCTTTCAGATTTTTTTATTAAAGCTACAGTATGTAAGATTTTGGAACTGCATTCTCTCTGGAAGGAAAGTGCCATTACAAGGCCCTTGCTGAAGAAAACTGATTTATTAACACAATGATTAATGTAAACACTTGGAGAGCACACACTCTGATAGAATTCAATACTAAGTACTAATTAGTAATGCCACAATAGTGAGCATTTGGGGACAAAAGTATTTGTGTGATTTTTGCTCAATAACACAGAAGTGACATTTGGTAATGTTTGAGTACACCATTGAGCATCAGATGAAAGTACAAAACATTTTGTGGTTTAGCTGCCATCAGTGAGGTTGCTCTCTCTGTGACTGTGCTTTGCAGATGCTATGGTATAGCTGTGCAAAAATCACCAATACTGTAAACTAGTCATCTCATGCTAACTGTATAGATTATATAAATCTCTGGCTGAAGGCAAAAAGGCTATAGCACTGTATACTCAGAATGGGCTGCTCAGGGCCAGACCATGGAATGAATGTAGTGGCTTTCTCTGAGGCTCTGAACTCCACAGCTGACTGATGCAGCCAGCTCACTAATCATGGATAACTAGCAATGGTTTTCAAAATACATTGTAGAGAACAAAAGCAAACCATGTTCTCTGGGTATTTTGTTAAAAACCCCACTTCCAGAATGCAATAAAAACTGAAATCTGTAATTTGTTAATTCACTTGAAGCTTTCTGTAACAGATAAAATGACAATAAACAGATTTTAAACAAATGTAAAAAAAATAAATAAATTGAAATTGATGCCTGCAACACACATGTTTACCACTGGGTCACATCACCTTCTCTGTTAATTATACTTTTTGTTCATTTGGGAATTGAAGATTCTAATTGTTGCAGTGTTGCAAGTGGAATTTTTGCCACTTCTTGCTGTGTACAAGACTTGAGCTGCTTAACAGTCATGGTCACCATTGTCTGATTCTCCTCTTCATGACTCTCCATACATTTTCAATAGGAGACAGATCTGGACTGCAGGCAAGCCAGTCAAGCCATGCTGGTGTAACTCATACAGGATGAGGCCTGGCATTGTCCTGCTAAAATAGACATGGAGTTCCTGGGAAAAGATGTCATTTTGACTGCAGCACAAGTCTATCCAAATTACCAATATAAACCTCTGCATCAATGGTACCTTCACATAGGTGCCGTTGTCACTGATACACCCCCATGCCATCACAGATGCTTGGACTTTTTGATAACAGACCATTTGGATGGTCTTTTTCATCTTTGGTACATCCGATGTTCACTTTTCCCAAAATTAAGCTTAACCTTGGACTCGTCTGATCACAGAAGACAGTTTGTACTGTGTTTTTTGGAAATTGTATTTAATTAGTGCAGTTTGTTCTCCAGCATATAAAAATGGCTTGAGGATAAATTGAATTTTTCATTTGCTAAGATATTATATTTTGCAGTGTAGCTTGTTATCATGCACACTACTTCTGCTTTCCACAGGCAGTAAAAATGATCTTACACTGCAACATTAATTCTGTAACATCAGGTAGACAGTTAGGAAGTGCTGGCATTTTTGACATATCTCTGCATACAAATTTTCACAGCACTGACTACAAATTACTATTACAGGACAGTCAGGGGAAATTTAGGAACATCATCGTCTAACGTCTAACAATGCTTTTTTCATTCCATGAAATAATAATCTTTTTTTTTAAACAAAAAAATCTTTCGCACTGTAGCTTTAATAATTGGAATATTAGTCCACCATATGGTTATAAATGTCTGCATGACAGCTGTCTCTGCACTATATGGATTTTGATATCTTTCTCTGTCCTCCCTTTTCTATAGTATTTGTGAAATGATTGATATCTCTGTGAGAACTTTTCTTTCATATCTTGTGGCAGTTGTACGTGTTGTTTGCAAT
The DNA here is from genome assembly GCA_024363135.1 of Leptodoras oyakawai. NCBI lineage: Eukaryota > Metazoa > Chordata > Actinopteri > Siluriformes > Doradidae > Leptodoras > Leptodoras oyakawai. The sequence continues at coordinate 11,646,266 of JANCOA010000047.1, forward strand.
GTTTCCAAAGACAACTATTGCTGTCTATATATTTAAAGTGCTGTCTTATAATCAAACTATTAGTCTGTTTGCCTGACCCATTAATTAATTCATCACTTCATTCATTCATTCTTCGTCAGTCAGTGGTTTATCCTGGTCCGGGCTGGAATGGATCTTCAGCCTATCCTAGCAGCACTGGTGGGAACACAGGTTGAAAGACCATTGTAGTCCATGAACATTCTGTCACACGCCTCAGGGGCAATTTAGTGTAGAATATCTGCCTACATGGACATTTGGAGGTGGAAGGAAACAGAAGAACCAGGAGTAAACTCATGTGGACACAGGTAGAACACACAGAGCCAAAACGTAAAAAAAATATTTAAGCTTAGGACAGAACCATGGACCAATGAACCTCCTGTGTCTGTTCTGTCAGAAAATAAAAGAATAGTAAGGAGAAATCAAAACAACCCAAAAATGAAACAAAAACTCATATAACTCAGCTTAGAGCAATACAACCTGAAATCATGTAAATATCTTCACTTTACATTTTACTTCCTGTTCTTACTAACATGTACCCTCACCACCGTTCTGCAAATTTCACATGATATGGAATGTCATTTTTGCACAGGTAACATTCACCAAGTCTGATGTGGAGCACTCTCTCACCTGTCCGTGTTCTGGTGATTCTGTGGACCTCAGTACATTATTTATCTGTAGCTCTACCTGAAACGAGTTCTTATTCATTTGTGCATCTTAGTGCCCTGCCTGGAGTATGGAGTGACTTTCGAGACACATATTGTAGAGAAGTTTGGTGTGTCGTTTGGACGTGAGGGTGAGACGATGAGTCTCGGCTGCTCTGTTATCATCTACCCATCACTGCAACGCTTCCAGCCTGAGATTGAATGGTACAGAGATGGTGAGTGAATATACTTTCACAGGGTACAGATATAGCTGCATTGTTTATTTCAATTGTTAGGGATTTATTTTCAAATTTATGGTTACAGTTTGTTTAAATGAGTTAGTCTTCACTGTTGATTGCTTTACGTATTTGTGTGAACTGTATGTGTTAGATAAGTTGCTGGTGCCATCTAAGTGGGTTCAGATGCACTGGAGTGGAGACAGAGCTACTCTTACACTCACACACCTGAATAAAGAAGACGAGGGGCTTTACACGCTTCGTGTCATCACAAAGTCTGGCTACGAGACACACTCAGCATATGTCTTTGTCCGAGGTGAGATTTGGCTTATTCAAAGCTAATGGCATGAGTTTTTGCCTTCTTTGTGAACATCATCTGCCCACAATGGACACCAGCCTCCGCCACCTACATACAACAGCTCAAGAGCAGCTGTGGAAAATTTGATGGCCGGCTTTTAGTTGTTTATTGACCCTAATTAACCAGCATGACCTCCACAATTAGTCCACAATCCCAGATTAACTGCAGTCTTGGCCTGTCATTATATTGTGCTGCTGTACATTTCAAAGTTTTGGTTCAGCACATACCATTGATCATAAAGATAAACATGAACGCATGACTCATGGACAGTTTTTTTTTTTTATTTGGGCATGAAAAACTTATAAAGCAATGAATTTAAGAACGAGTGGCGTGTTAGACTGTGTGTTTAAAAGTGTGGGCTTGAGGCTCTCGTAGGTCTCAGGTTTCATTCTAATTTTATCTTCTGAAAGTGTGCAACAGCTCAAGTTAAGTAGCAATCAGAACCTCTGAGAGGAATGTCCTTTGAGTACCATGTTAATCCTGCAGTACAAGGATTACTGTAGCACATAATATTGTATGATGTAATTATACTCTGTCTCCAGCAATAGTATTCAGGAATATCATGTTGCTATACAGTAAAATCAGCTGTGATTATTATCTGAGCTAAATTTACAGCATGATTGATGAAAATGAGCTTTCTAGTGAATAGCAAATATTGACATCCATTTTATGTGATCATATAAACTTATTCAAACTGATAACTGACCTGTGTGACTTTGTGTGTTATAGACATCGATGCAGAGGTTACAGGGGCTCCTGGTGCTCCTCTGGATTTGTTTTGTCAAGAAGCTAATAAAGATTATGTCATTGTTACATGGAAACAGCCTGCTGTTGATGGCGGCAGCTCCATTCTAGGATACTTTGTATACAGGTGCATATGTATAAATCTTTTTTTATTTAAAAAAAAAAAAAAAAAAAAGAAAGAAAAGGAAGGATATTCACCAAATGATCCTTTTTAGCTAATGTTTAGCTCATATGAAATTCCCTTACGGAAATATCCTTAAATATGCATGAAACCATTCATGATATGTTATAATAACCTTTAGAGTTATAGAATTCAAGAATATTTTGTCATTTTAGTGATATACAAGTATACAGTAGAATGAAATAGCATTTTCCAAGGCCTTGCTATGACATGATTGCAAGCATGGGGCAAAACTAATTGCAAATTTGAAATCATGCAGAAGGATTGTGTGTACTACTAGAAAGGCAGCAATCTGGTTACAAAGCATAATAGTTTACATTCTACAATTGTCTCTATCTCTTACCTTCCCCTTTGCTTTGTCTCACCAGGTGTGAAGTTGGCACGTCTCACTGGATTCAGTGCAATGATACTCCAGTCAAGTTTGCCCGTTTTCCAGTTACTGGACTCGTTGAAGGCCGCAGCTATATTTTCCGTGTGCGTGCAGTGAATAAGTGTGGCATGAGTCATCCTTCTCGAGTGTCAGAACCCGTGGCAGCAATGGACCCTGCTGACCGTGCTCGCAAAGGTGCGGATATTCAAACACACATCACCCAGAGCTAAGCTTCTTTACTATAAATTTTACGAAACTCTAAACCACAGCATGGCATAATGGTGATAATAACAATGATGAAAAATAATTCTATACTGCTTTTTCTTGAAATGCTCTAATTTCAAAATTGTTTTCTATACAATGGTAAGCATTTTCTATACAATGATATGGTATGGTATTTCCTTCGGCTGCTCCAATTCCTTGGGGTCACCACAGCGGATCAATTCTGCATCTTGGTCTGGCATAGTTTTATAGCATTTTCTACAAAATACACATTTGAAAATGAAATATTAATCTTATTTCTCTTATCTCTCTCTCTCTCTCTCTCTCTCTCTCTCTCTCTCTCTCTCTCTTTCTCATTTTCTGATGAAAGGTGCCTCTGCACCTTGGACTGGCCAAATCATTGTTACTGAGGAAGAGCCTGTAGGTAAGCAGTACAATTCTAGTGTACATTTTGTACAAATTCTTATGCGGACAGCTCAGTGTTCAGTGGAGTGTAATGGTACCACCATTACATACAAGGTCTGTAACATACAAGGTCTTTCTGAATATGACATGATTCATATAGATTACTGGGATACTAATGTTTTTAAAACAAAACATGTCAGTAAGACTGAGCGACATTTCTTGACCTTTCTTGCTTTTCTAGAGGGTGTGGTTCCTGGCAAACCTCGTGACCTCACAGTTATTGAGGCCACCAAGAACTATGTGGTGCTGAGTTGGAAGCCCCCAAGCGACAAGGGATATGAGGGTGTCATGTACTATGTTGAGAAGGTCCAAAATCCCTTTAACTAAATAATCATATCTAAAATGAGCTGAATTATATATGTAAATATAAAGTGTAGGGAAAAAGTGTATGAAAATGTGAGTATAGAGCTATACAGTGTATAACTGCTGTTCAGAATCAGATAAAAAATGCACCAAAGTATATGAAACTCTGTATAATTCTCTTTTATTTTGGAAAGATGGTCGGTGAAGTTATTTACTTGAAGTAACTAAAAGGGTTAATGTGCATTTTATAGTGTGTGTCTGGCACAGACAGCTGGCAACGTGTGAACACAGAGCTTCCAGTGAAGTCTCCACGCTTTGCTCTGTTCGACCTGTCTGAGGGGAAATCTTACTGCTTTCGTGTCCGCTGCTGCAACTCTGCTGGTGTCGGTGAACCTTCAGACCCCACAGAGGCCACACAAGTTGGTGATAAACTTGGTGAAGAAAGCTGCCACTTCTCACATTAAATTTCTGTAACATTGTTCAATAAGAATCTGTGCTGATAAATGGATCCATACTATGGATGGGTGGATGGATATCAAGCAGTAAACAAAGATGCAAAACTAGTCTTACATTTCAGCAAAATACATTTTAAAAGTGCGTTGCATGAATATATTGTCATGGCCAAAGTTTTGAGTTAGTTTTCAGCAGCAGGTTTTTCTGCTACAGTGTTTTCAGATGTTTTTGTCAGATGTCTCTACGGTATTGTGAAGTACAATTATAAGTAATTCATAAGTTTTAACTTTTTCTGACATCAAGTTTATGCAAAGACTCAATATTTATAGTGTTGACCCTTCTTTTTTAAGACTTCTATAATTCATCATGCCATGCTGGATATTAACTGCTGGGCCAAATCCTGACTGATGGCAAGCCATTCTTTCCTAATCAGTACTTGATTTTGTGACAATTTGTGTGTTTTTGTTTGTCCACCTTCTTTTTGAGGATTGACCACAGGTTCTCAATGGGGTTTCAGGGCCCAAAATTCCAATGCTTTGTATCACTTTTGCCTTGTGACACAGTGCTTCATCATGATGGAAAACACATCATCATTCATCACCAGATTGCTCCTGGATTGTCGAGACAATCATTTTTCCAGATGTCCCAAACAGCCTGAAGGGGGGCTTCATCAGAGAAAATAACTTCACCCCAGTCCTCTGCAGTCCAATGTATTGTCCCTGTATTTCCTGCAGAATGTCAATCTGTCCTTGACGCTTTTCCTGGAGAGAAATGACTTCTTTGATGCCCTTCTTGACACCAGGGCATCCTTGCCTCACTATGTGTGCAGATGCACTCACACCTGCCTGCTGCCATTCCTGAGCAAACTCTGCACTGGTGGTGACTCGATCCCGTAGCTGAATCCTACGAAAAAACGAAAACAATGATTTCAAGCACTACACCCTTTTAAAACAACCAGTCTGCTCTTCTAATTCAATCAACATGACAGCTGCCTTGTCCTCATTAACACTTTTTTCTGAGCTAATGAGAAGAGCACTAAAATGATGTTAGCAGGTTGTTTTGTGGCAGGGTTGGAATACAGTGGAAATGTATTTTTTGTGAGTAAGTTCATTTTCATGGCAAGGAATGACTTTGCAATTAATTGCAATTCATCCGATCACTCTTTATAACAATCTAGAGTTAATGCAAATTGCCACCATAAAAACTGAAGCAGAAAAACAAAATTTGTGTCAGTCTCAAAACTTTTGGTCATGCCTCTACTTTATTCAGTGATCCTAAATGGCTGGTAATCTTAAATTATAAATTGTATTTTAAACCTTGATAGTGAGTTTTTTATTTGTATGTTTTGCTATTATTATTATTATTATTATTATTATTATTATTATTATATTTGTAATATAAGTTTAAATATAAGATTTAATGTAGTAAGTCTTAGTTAATAATAATAATAATTTCACATCCTCCACACTCCAGATATTCCGTCTGCCCCAGGCCGTGTAGTGCCCACCCGAAACACAGACACATCCGTTGTTGTGTCATGGGAGGCATCACGGGAAGCTAAAGAGCTGGTGGGCTACTACATTGAGACCAGTGTTGCTGGAAGCAATGCTTGGGAGCCCTGCAACAATAAGCCTGTCAAAGCCACCAGGTATATTCCAGATTAAGAAAGACAAAGAGACATGCACACACCTTACAAGAGCATGAATCTAATAACATATACTGTATATTACACAAAGGGTTTTTTATACAGTGCCCTCTGTTTTTTGTCTATAGATTTGTGTGTCATGGCTTGACAACAGGTGAAAAGTATGTTTTCCGCGTGAGGGCGGTTAACGCAGCCGGAATCAGCGAGTTCTCACAGGAATCCGAGGCCATCGAAGTTAAAGCTGCCATTGGTGAGTCAATACTGCTTATAGTTGAGCTTTAATATATGTGTAAAGCTTGCTCCTCCTTATGGAATGGAGTATGTTGTATTATCTAAGAGGTAAAGTCTTCAGGTATTTTTGGAGAGCACTGTGACATTACAAGTTTCCAATTGGTTTGCTTATGATCATCTTTTCATAAACATGTTTTCAGCTCTGTACACTCAGCAAAGCAATTCCTCCTGTGCTCCACACCATTGTTCCACTCTTTAACTTCTCACCTTTTCAACTGCACTATGAGGCTGCACCCACATACCCTGCAGCTCCGCCCATGATTCTCCCAGAAGGTGGGGTTAGGACTTGTAGATTTCCTCTTGATTGGGTCCTAAGTGATCCAACATAGTGGTGACTACAAAACCAGTTCACCCGCACTCACACACAACCTCTGTTAGACCTTTCCACTCCTCAGCATCCATATCCTTTTGCTCCACTAGAGCACATCTCTTTCTCTCTTCTTCTAATCATAAAGCCCCTCTGAGCTAAGCCACTCAGCAATGTAGCAACTGTGTTAGGCTTTGTGCAGAGCTGCATGACCAGTGTACCCTTGTAAAACGCACATGGCAACATGATTATGATTTCTGTTCTTTTATTTAATCTTTTGTTCAGTAGCTTTCCATAGGTCTAAGATTTAATACAGTTATTGAATATTCTTATATCATTATAAGGCAGTGTCAGCTAGCTCACAAAACATTGTTTTTTATTTGCAAAAATACCATTATGCTTGGGGCGGCACGGTGGCGCAGTGGTTAGCACCGTCGCCTCACAGCAAGAAGGACCCGGGTTCGATCCCCGGGTGGGGCGACCTGGGAAATTTCTGTGTGGAG
>JANCOA010000047.1:11684206-11696970 GCA_024363135.1 Leptodoras oyakawai
GTCTAGGGTTGTTCCTGCCTTGCGCCCTATGCTGCCGGCTAGACACCGGCTCCCCCGTGACCCTGAAAAGGAATAAAGGAATGAATGAATAATATAATATAATATAATATGATTATCATACTGCAGATGAAACAGAAAACACATTAATGTTCCCTGCAATAAGAATGTTTGTTAGGAAACCAAATATAAAATTAAATCATAAAATCAAGTGACGTGTCAAAAACAAACCGAATGTAACGCACCTTAAACACACGGCATGTGAAACTTGTTTATTAAAGTAACTTATTTATTTAAATGCATTTATTTAAAAGTCTCACTTTAGTAAAACTGCAAAAGACAGATCTGTGAGGATTCAGTAAAGATGGACGTTTTGCAATAGCGGCTAACGGACATCTGTGTCTTTATTTCAGCTTCCTGTTTAACTCACTTTGCAGAATGACGGATGTGGAGAAACATCCAACAGAGAAGATGGAGGAGGCTGGAGGCAGTGAAGCTGCGTTTGCCCCACCTCCTTACCCCACTTACCCAGCCTCCATGGAGCAACCACCTCCGCATGTCCCCCCCCCCTACCCCTACAACCCTACAGTCTACCCCGCTTACCCTCCCGCACCACCGGGTCAGGAGAGCATCGTCCAGGACTCGCACGCAGGTACGAGCTGTACAATAAGGACACGTCACATCACACGTTAGTTTCCACATTTAAAATGTTAATTTACTGGGAGATTTTAGACTGTTTGTGATAAAAATGTTTTATGTAACATTCAAACCTGCCCTCTGGGTGGGAGGGGCATACTAGCTCTCCCCTGTCAATCACACTGACACTAGCCAATCACAGTCATCTGTGATGTCATGTATGCAGCAGAAGGCACACAGCAGTTCCCCTGAATGTGTTACGCATCAGTCGGTCCTGATGTGGAGTTGAAACACAAACACAGAGATTATTGTTAGCATGTATCTCAGTCTTAGCGATGGGTCTGTTCACCATGTTCTCCAGACATGACTGGAATTCTGGGATTGCAGTCTCCATGGCAACACATAACCATTTCTCATTTCTTTCTGAAACAGAGAGTGAGATTGGGTCACCTGCGACTGCGTTTGTCGCGTCAGCATTTGATGATAAAACTGTGCGAAGAGCTTTCATCAGAAAGGTATGACTGTGGAATGATCTAAACCCCACCCCCTCTCTCCACCCACCTGTCCCTCCCTCACCTCTGTATGTGTGTGTGTGTGTGTGTGTACCTGTACAGGTGTTCAGTGTGGTCACTGTGCAGCTCCTGGTCACCTTCTCCATCGTGTGTGTGTTTACTTTCTCGGAGACAGTGAAGAACGCTGTGCAGGAAAACATCTGGATCTACATCAGCTCCTACATCACCTTCATGGTGGTGGCACTGGCGCTGACCTTCTCCACGTCCCTCAGCCGCAAACATCCTTGGAACCTCATTTCTCTAGTAAGTGTGTGTGTGAAACTTCATCTCCCTTTGTAATGTGTTTTATGAGTAAATGTTTTGCTATTCACAGTTAAAAGCTCAATATCACTACAATCCAAACTTACTTGTGTGTGTGTGTGTGTGTGTGTGTGTGTGTGTGTGCAGTCAGTGGTGACCCTCAGTTTGTCCTACATGGTTGGTACTGTAGCATCATTCCATAACACCACAGCTGTGATCATCGCTATGGGAGCAACACTCGTCATCTCTTTCACCATCATCATCTTCTCTGCTCAGGTACACACACACACACACACACACACACCTGGAAAAAGTTCCTAGGTCTGAGCTTGAACTCTGCAGTGTGATGTATGGCGTGTGCGTGTGTGTTTCAGACTCGTGTGGATTTCACGGTGTGTAATGGGATTCTGATTGTTCTGGCGGTGGATCTGCTCCTGTTCGGCTTCTTCTGTACGTTTTATTACTCTGAAGTTTTGCAGGTTCTTTACGGGTGTCTCGGCGCGCTGCTCTACGCACTGGTGAGTCTCTGATACGAGAAAAACTCATTTTCAGAGAATTCGCTCATCCCTGGGGTCGCTGCTGATTTTGTGTCACCGAGACTAAAACCAGCTGTGAGCAGAACTTTCTGATTAAAGCTCCTCAGGAGGACACCAAACCCTAACCCTCAAGGCACAGCTACAAATACACAGATTTAAAAATAATAAATAAATACATTTTACTGTTAGATTAAATTTTTATTGTGATATAAAAAGGGGCATGGCCTCAGAATTTCATATTAAACCTGAGTAAATTAGCATATTTTTATCTCTGAGACAAAAGATGAGAACATGTAGAACATCTGGACTCCATCAGTAATAAATAGTTTAATCCTGACTGCCTTTTACTGGAATTCATCAGGAAATGGATTTATTCATTATAACATGTGACAGGAAATGACCTCATACAGGCTTTGATCTCCATTTACAGGAAACAGTTTCTAATGAGTTTGTGTATTCTGACCATGTTTAAGTGAAATATCTGGCTCTTAGCGTGACGCTGAACACGACACTGAACACCCGTCTGTGTGTCTGCAGTTCCTGGCTGTCGACTGTCAGCTGGTGATGGGGAGACAGAAGTACAGCCTGAGTGCTGAGGAGTACGTCTTCGCTGCTTTAGTCATCTACCTGGACATCATCACCATCTTCCTCTACATCCTCATCATCTTCGGAGGAGGCTCAAAAAGCTAAACGCTTCTGAACACATCAGTTCTTCAGCATCACATCGCCTGGTTTAATCACACACTCTTCCAGATGGATTCACTGCTGAGGTCATGCAGATTTCAGAAACAGGAGATTAAGAGTTCAAGAACAGGACAGCTGGAGTTCCAGAACCATGTGTAGCTTCATCAGATCTGCTCAATGTTGCACATTATCACATCACAATGTTTATTTCCCTGTGTGTACGTCAAGAGTTAATAGTTTCAGAGTTATGCAGAGAAAATCCCTCTGTGCTGAGTCAGGTTTAGATTAGAGTCAGGGTCATGTTTAGATTAGAGTCAGGGTCAGGTTTAGATTAGAGTCAGGGTCAGGGTTAGATTAGAGTCAGGTTTAGATTAGAGTCAGGGTCAGGGTTAGATTAGAGTCAGGGTTAGATTAGAGTCATGTTTAGATTAGAGTCAGGGTCAGGGTTAGATTAGAGTCAGGTTTAGATTTGAGTCATGTTTAGATTAGAGTCAGGGTCAGGGTTAGATTAGAGTCAGGGTTAGATTAGAGTCAGGTTTAGATTAGAGTCATGTTTAGATTAGAGTCAGGGTCAGGTTTAGATTAGAGTCAGGGTCAGGTTTTTCTGGTAACAGCTCTGCATTAAAACCTTAAAAGTGATTAGATTTTTCCTTTTGTTCCCAGACAATTTAGAAATATCACATTTTACACAAAAACAATCTGACAAATTTTGTGACTGTACACTCTACAGCTCCTCCAAAAGCTCCGCCCCCAAACTGTACACTCTACAGCTCCTCCCCTAGTGTAACCCTAACTTTGACATGTGAACCTTGTTAGGAAAAATAGTCAAACTAGTAACTCACAGAAGAAGATCCAGTTGGACAGGGTTTATTAAAAAAATCTCTTACATTTCATCAAAAACCTACAAAACTAAACAGAGACTCTGGAACAAGGTTTTCATTTTCTCATCTGTCAGTAAGCAGTAAACTGTACCACTGCTTAAGGTTTTATACTGGAGAATTCTCTACATTTTCTCTCTCTCTCACACACACACAAACACACACAAACACACACTCCCTCACCACAGTGCTGAGTAATTAAACTGGATCCTCAGCAGGTACTTCATGCGGATCTGAGCAGGATTATACACCACAAACTCGTTGTAGAGGAGTGAGTATCCTCCACTGTGTCCCACGCCGGTCCTCACTCCGGGACCCAGTGGAACCGTCACACTGTCCCTGAAGAATAAAACCAAGTAACCAAATTACAGCAGCACAGTAGCGTTGCTTTCAAGCCAAACCTGCAGCTTATAATTTTCCGCCTCTCCCCAGTAAACGCCCTTCAACTTAAAATTTCTATTTCTTCATTCGGGGTAGACTTCTCCACTACCTCGACCACTACCTCGACCTTCTGCGTTTATGGAGTGAATCAAACGTCCTGTCGCCCTTTAAGTGGGTTCACAGACAGACACAGCACTCGGGTACATGTTGAAAGAACGAGTGAAGGTCAGTGCCGTGGGACAGAACCAGTGTCCAGTCAGGTCTTACGTGTGAGGTAAGGTGTGCTTAAGTGTAAGGTAGCTTTTCACAAGCGTTAGGTCAGAACAAACAAAACACACTTCTGTGAGGGCAGATGACACCGCGTGGTCACCGTAGTGTGATTAGTTGGATTAACAGCTGGACTTACAGCGTGGTGGAGTTCTTGGGGTCGGGGGCGGACTGGCCCAGGCCTTTAGTGCTGTGTTTCCCAGAAGGCAGTTTGTCAGCATCGTATTTAGCATCCAGAAGCTCGTTACAGTCTCCGAGAGCGACCTGAGAGCAAACACAGGTTTCATGTTTCACAGGGAAAAGTGGAAGCCATATTTCTCCTTCTCACACCGTTCAGTTGTTTCTCCTGATAATGAAAAAATTATGCTTCTTACAGCTAACTAGCCTGCATTAGCCTGCTGTTAGCTAGCATTACTGTCACTGTAACGAATGCTAGATATCTGATTAGCTTACATAAACATGATGTCAGTGGTTGTGTTTATTACACATCATTGTCCTGGGCTGCAACTCCGCAGTGAGCGACTCTCACAGTGTAAAATGTGATTAAGGTGTTTTTTTAAGGACACAGCATGATGTGCTCACACAGAGGTGCCACTCAGGAGCTTGGTTTCTGCTGGAGTCACGCACCTCACTCAGTAGGAGTAATCCAACGTTGTTCTTCGGACTGGAGAAACAGTAGTTAGCGCTCTTAGATGACATGTCGGCAAAATAAATCCCTTTACCAAACTACACAGAGACAAAAACAAAATAACCAAAATATACTTTTATTATGAAATAAAAAAATAAATACCACCATACTGTTTTACACCACAGCGCACACTCAGTGTGTTTCTCACCATGTAGCCAGTAACTGGAGCTTCAGGCGGAGCGACTCGGAGACCCTGACTGAGAATCCCGACCCAGTTAGACAGACGAGAACCGTGCCACAGCAACGTCCTAACACACACACACTACAATGAGCTTTATTAATATTTAACTAATAAGAGTAATAGGTGTGTAAAATGTTTCAGTGTTACCTGTTGTGCAGGTGAGACAGGAAGTTGTCTTTCTCACCCTCTCGCTCTACAGTAAAGATGTCCAGCACAGTCATGGTGTAATCATTATGAGTGACTGCGTGAGTCGATTGCAGATATTTCACAATCACCTGAAATCAGTGTAATGGTTTCACACACCACAGACAGAGAGAGTAAAGAGAAACAGAATCTTTATTTCAGCAGGAACTAATTCTCTTGGTGGATAACTGGGCTTGTGGCTTTGCAAAGGCTCTCAAGTGAGTTCAACCAACAGTGTAACCATGGTAACCAGCCATAAATGAAAGACAGGGTTCTAGTATGAAGGGTTCTGTGTGTACGTGTGTGACTGTGCGTCTATACCTGGTACTCGTGTGCGTGTGGGTCAAGAGGTTGGAGGAGACACTTCAGAGACCTGTAGTGTTTATCCAGCGGATTTTCATCACTCACTGATCCGGACTGTACCATCTTCACTGCTATCTCTATATCACTCAGAGCCTGAGAGCGAGCGAGCGAGCGAGAGAAATTAATTGTGAGTGTATGAGTGTGATGTGTGTATGAGGTGTGTGTGCGCGAGGGTGTTTACCTCCAGCAGAGCGATCTTCTCCTTCAGCTCCTCTTCAGTGCGGATAATGGGAGGAGGGCGCAAACTAAAAAAAGAACACAGTAACGTTACACAACATACAGCCACAGGGTTCTCTGTAGAACATCACTAGAACTTCAGTCCAAATCCTAAAGCCACAGAAAAACTCACACAAAGTCAGAACCAAGAGTTACTACTAAACGTACAGTAATATTCTGATGATGGTGTTTTTGTTGTGTAGTGTTGTGGTACATTTGTGTAATGATTTGTAGTGTTGTGTAGTATGGTGTTATGTATGTTGTAAAGTGCTATATTGGATTATTCTAATGCCTTGCTGTCTGGATGCAGCAGATGTTGCTAGAACCAGAAGATATGACATCATCCCCTTCTTATCCACACTGCACCAGTCAAATTATAAAATATATCTATTAACCTATGAAGCACTGAATGGTCTCGCACCGCAGTACCTGAGGGAACTCTGTTATGATCCTCCACACCTTCGTCCATCAAAAGGTGCTGGCTCTTTGTTGGTACCTCGAATAGTGAAGACTCCAGCAGGGGGCGGAGCTTTCTCTTACAAAGCCCCACAGTTATGGAACAGCCTTCCAATCAGTGTTGGGGACTCAGACACAGCCTCAGTGTTTAAGTCTAGGCTGAAAACTTATTTGTTTAGTCGAGCCTTTAGTCATTAACTTTTCTTCTTACATAAAGGTGCAGACCTGGAGGGTTCGTGGGCATAGAATGTTAAACTGGGATTACTGGTTACAATTTACTGCAAAGTACACCGTTATAGAAGGGATTATTTGTTACTGCACTGTCCAGTGTCACCCAGGTGAGGATGGGTTCCCTTTTGAGTCTGGTTCCTCTCAACATCTCTCAGGGAGTTTTTCCTGAGTTTTCCGGAGGTTCTCCATCTCCACCGTTTGGTCATTAGGAACAATGTCCATTGTGCACTGTAGTGTTGTGTATTGCAGTGCAGTATTGTAGTTTAGTGTTGTGTCATGTTGTGTAGTTTAGTGTTGTGTAGTGTAATGTAGTATAGCAGTTGTGTAGTGTTTTGTACAGTGTAGTGTTGTTTCGTGTAGTGTAACATTGTGTAGTGTCGTGTCATGTAGTGCAGTGTAGTGTTGTGTGGAGTTGTACAGTGTTGTGTAGTGTGGCATTGTGCAGTGTGTCTCATGTAGTGTCGTGTAGTGTAGTGTTGTGTTGTGTTACCCAAAGTCATGTGGAATGCGAGTGTAAAACTGGTTGCAGGCCTCCAGAAGCTCTTTATTGCTGCTTTTCTTTTTCAGAAACTGTTCAATTCTCTTCAGAGAAGAGTATCCTGCTCGGATCTGCTCCACCGTCAGCTTCCCTAACACACACACACACACACATTACACATTTATCAGAATGATTAAAGGGAAAGTTCATTAGTATAGGATAGAGTGAGGATATATAACTGATGGAGTTATAAAAACAAACAAACACACACACACACACACACACACACACACACACCGAGAGGAGCTTTTTTAATGTCGAACTTCATCTCGAGCACACACTCCTCCATGGCATTTATGTCACAGATCAGCTTCATGAGCGACTGAAGTCTGATGTCCAGCTGTGATGGCTTCATCTCAGGAGGAGTGGACATCACTGCCGTGCTCTCCTCCTGCAGGAAATACATCAAGAATAAGTACATACTGCAGCACAGACACACCATTTACCCCTCCTGAAAAAGGATGGAAGGGAGGATGGATGGACAGATTTGTGCTATCGCAGTATTATGAGACATTTATAAACACATTTTGATAAAAGCTTATTAACGCTGTTTTCTCACGTTGTCTTTCGAGCTGTAGTCCATGAACACCATGTCGTATTTTCCAGGAACTTTCTCAAAGTTTGCTCGTTCTGTCCACTCGTTTTTAGTCTTATCAAAGAACCTGAGCAGAAATCATACATAATTACAAACACAGATACCAAGAAATAATTTCTCAAATATAAACACCATATGGCCAAAAGTATGCGGACACCTCACCATCACGAATCAGTACCACACAAATGCTCTTGTAGCTGAGTGAACACAACTCCCACAGCCTCGCCCCAACCTCTACAGGAAAACCTTCCCAGAAGAGTGGAGCTCATTACAACAGCAAGGAGATGTTCATCATGGTCAACAGATGGGTGTGATGGTCAGGCGTACATGTACTCTTGGCAATACAGTGTTCATTTAATTATCTTTATATATTTGTATGTTAACCTATCAGCTGTGCCACATTTTAACTTCATTTTATCCAAACCTTTGTATAGTTTTATTCTGTCTTGCATTAAAAAGAGGTTTAAGGAATTACTTTTTCTTAAAGACGTCTTTGGCTTTAGTGACATCTGCACCACATGACACCAAACTGTTCTGTCCGACTTTTCCCACTGTGTAGGAGGAGAACCAGGAGAACCTCAGCATGGGTCAGACACCATGTAATGAACTATAAATAGTAAATTCTGTAGTGCAGTGAGGTGATGTGAGTACTGCTAAAGGCTGAGAAAAAAGCAGTTAGAGAGCAGCTGGTAGGCGTAGATGGGCTGTGTATGTTCTCTTACCTCTCCCCCACCTCATCCACACGCTGTAGACCCGGGCCTGGTCGTCCTGCAGCAGCTGGATCAGGTAGTACTTATTATTGTTAAACTGCAGGTTGGTCTGGAACCCAGTGGAACAAAGAGGATTGAAGAGAACATGAGATTGATGTCAGTGCGTGAGGAAACATCACTCTGTGGTTTCATGAACATTACACCAGAACGGTTTCACTGTCGTGAGGTAATGCTCACAATGACAACACGGCTGTGACAACTCAGAACTCAGGTACCTGGAACCACTGACCTGGTTTAGCATGACATCATATACGTCGTCCCCCTCACTGTAGACGTGAGCCTGCAGAAACAAAAACAAACGTGTCATCTGATGTTCAGCTGCCCTACGGTTAACCCAAACCCTACACAGTAACCCACTACACACACACAGTAACCCACTACACACACACAGTAACCCACTACACACACACAGTAACCCACTGCGCCCACAGTAACCCACTGCGCCCACAGTAACCCACTGCGCCCACAGTAACCCACTGCGCCCACAGTAACCCACTACGCACACAGTAACCCACTGCGCCCACAGTAAACCACTGCGCCCACAGTAAACCACTGCGCACACAGTAACACACTACGCACACAGTAACACACTACGCACACAGTAACACACTACACACACAGTAACACACTACACACACAGTAACACACTACACACACAGTGTACTGTGTATCTGTTGTATGATGTTGCAGTGTGGGGTGAATCATTACCTTCCCTAGTTTGGCTTTACACTCTGTATCGACTGGAGCTTTCCCCTTCATCACCATCGTCTTCTCCACTTACACACACACACACACACAATGTTAATAAAGGCTTTATTAATGCACACATTAATGGTGATGATGATGAAATGCAAATATACTGAGGTCTGAGGTCACTCTGTGATACACTGTGTGTGTTTATGCTAAATGACAGAGATGATATTGATACCCTCATTACTCAGAGGCTCAGACTGAGCTAGCTCTCAGGACTAACAGTGAAATCATTCACTACTTGTGGTAGGTACAAGCCCCTGCTGTTCTGGAGAAGTTCTGACCTAGCCGTCTAGACATCACAGTCTGGCCCTCGTCAAACTCACTCAGATCCTCACACTCACCCATTTTTCCTGCTTCCAACACGTCGACTTTGAGACCCGACTGTCCTGATTCTGCCTGATGTATCGCACCCACTGAGAGGTTCCATTATAATGGAGGATAATCAGCGTCATTCACTTCACCTCTCAGTGGCTTTAAATGTTATGGCTGATCAGTGTATACGAGTGTGTGTGTGTGTGTGTGTGTGTGTGTGTCTACACTGTTTCCTTTATTGCAGTGTTGAACTGTGTGTTTGTGATTAATCACCAGTACTGTTCAGCTCCTCAGCAGATTCACACTTCTTCACTCCTCCTCGTCTCTTTTTAGTGATGGGCTTCTCCTCCTCCTCCTCCTCTTCTTTCTCTTCCTTAATCTGCAGACCAGTCGAGCCCTCGCCTTCACACACTGTGAGGAGAGAGTGACAGTGTGTGTGAGGGCTGTGTGTAATAGAATAGTGTGAAGTGTGTATAATGAAGAGTGTGTGTGTGTGTGTGTGTGTCACCTGACTTGCGTATTTTGCGGCAGTACTTAGTCACAGTGTTGGTCTGCGTCATATTCAGCAGGTCCAGCTCGTACCCGGGGCCGAGGGACAGAGACACACACTTCCTCCGGGCCCGAACCGCCGCGCCGATCTCAGCACACACCTCAGGGGGGTAGAACACCCACTGTCCATCATCATCCTGCCATGCCCACTCTACACACACACACACACACACACACACACACACACACACTCATTACTTATCCATCAATCCGAGAATCAGGTCACATTTCCAATCTAAACCCGTATAAATGTACAGACACCTAATAATTACTGTATGTCTTTATTAAACCCCACAGAGTGCACTAATAAACAACATCAGTGTGTGTGTGTGTGTATGTATATATATATGTGTGTGTGTGTGTGTGTTCATGTATGAATGTATGTGTATGTATGTGTGTGTGTGTGTGTGTGCATGTATGAATGTATATGTATGTATGTGCATGTATGTGTGTGTGTGCATGTATGTGTGTGTATGTATGTATGTATGTATGAATGTATGTGTGTATGTATGTATGTGTGTGTATGTGTATGTATATGTATGTATGAATGTGTGTGTGTATGTATGTATGAATGAATGTGTGTGTGTATGAATGTATGTGTGTGTATGCATGTATGTATGAATGTGTGTGTGTGTACGTATGTGTGTATGTATGAGTGTGAGTGTGTGTACGTATGTGTGTATGTATGTATGAATGAATGTGTGTGTGTGTGTGTATGTATGTATGAATGTGTGTGTATATGTGTGTATATGCATGTATGTATGAATGTGTGTGTGTGTGTGTGTGTGTACGTATGTGTGTATGTATGAGTGTGAGTGTGTGTACGTATGTGTGTATGTATGAGTGTGAGTGTGTGTACGTATGTGTGTATGTATGTATGAATGTGTGTGTATTAGCTTGCCTGTCTCCAACTCCTCCTTCACCTCGGGTTTGTTTCTGCTGCTCCGTGTTCGTCTCATTGCTCTGTCACACAACCATAAAAATGTCAAACGCTGTTATAAACTGTAATTACTTCAGAAAGACGGCAATAACAGAAGGATCCTGAGGTAATGGAGGCGATAAGAAGCAAAAGCTAACTCTAACTTTCTGTTTGGCGCGAGAAGAACCGGTATCGTGCGGTGACGTCACACCGGAGTCCGGAAGTGGTGTCCGATTGTTTCCCCCACTTTTAAGGCATTTGTTTAAAGGATTTGTCTTGGAATTAAGTTAAATTATTAGGATGTATTCATAATTATCGGTGTGTTGTTTTAATGTCATCGTTGTGACAATATTGAATATATAACAATAAATATAACACAACGTTAGTGTGATAGATATTGCTGCATATTTCAGACTAAAGGCGGAACACTTGACAGTGACTCCGTGTTTCCTGACGGGTTTATTTTTGATGCCGTACCGCAGAGAACGTGTGAATAGACATGTGACTGTCTTCACCTCGCCCTAATCTTTACAGGTTATCGGGTTAGTTAGTTAGTTAGTTAGTTAGCGGATTCTTTCCCGACATGTCTGTTCTCTGCGGGAGATTGTGTGGAGTATGTCGGCGGTATGTCTCCAGCCCTCTGACGCCCCAGCGGGTGAGTCTCTCTCTTTTATAAAAGTGTGAATTAAAAGTGGAGCGGGGGGAGAGTAGTCTGAATTGGGTTCTGGTCACGTGACCAGCTCACACATCGCACTCATTCGCCAGCCGCGAGCGTTTCCAAGGCCGCGCGAGGGCCGCATCGGTTAGTAACTGCACTGTTTCGGCGGTTATTAACGTCTCGTGCGTTTGGCGCCCTGCTGTGGCTCCACAGTGTCTGTGCGCGCGCTCATCTGTGTCAGATGATGTCCTGTGAGGACAGCTATTGGCTCTTGTCTCAGACCTTCCCCGAGGTGATTGGTGGAGTGACTAGGCACTCAGCACGTGACCTCTACAGTGAGCTTCCTCCCGCTCCGGAAGAGAAACGACTTGCTTGGTGTATATAAATCCTGTGTGAGGCGAAATTAAACTCGGTCATGGTTTGTAGTGTGAACCGAACATAAAACGTCACATCGAGATTAGTGGAATGTTTGCAGTTCGTTTAGTGTTTTTGATCTCAAATTTGTCTTGATTTAGTAAAGTAGTTTACAATGTACGTCTCAGAAATACGCGTGACCGAGGAGGCTGATGGGAAATATGTAAATTAGTCTACTCTGATTGGTTTAACATGACCATTACTTGAAAAAGCGAGTTACAGAGATTAAAACACGGAGTTTATTTACTGTATTAAATGATTTAAACACGGGTTGAAATAACAGACATTTATATAACATTATATAAAACGTCTAACAATGTGGGCATTAACATTTTAGTGTTCGCATATTTCAGGTTTTATTTATTACACTGATGATGTTTGTGATTATTATTATTCTTGATAATGATTATAATAATAATATGTAGTAATTGTATGAAGAAAACCTTTTTAAATAATACAGTCACAAGCAAATATGAGAACAGAACAGCATCCGTCATCCTGTGTGTGTGTGTGTGTGTGTGTGTGTGTCAGTGTAAGACTGCTGCAGTGCCACAGCCTGAGTTTCTGCTAGGATCTCCACACCGTAAACACCCTGGAGTGACCAACCTGAAAACCCTCAGACTGCCCAAGGAACTGCAGAGTGGAGCGCTGTCTGTCATCTACAGTAAGGAATACACACACGCACACACACACACACACACACACACACACACACACACACACACACACACACACACACACACACAC
>JANCOA010000047.1:12200760-12216500 GCA_024363135.1 Leptodoras oyakawai
CAAGACCAACTGACGCTGTATTGGCCACAAAAGGAGGAGGAGGCCCTACACCATACTAATACATTATTGTGGGCTAACATGACAGGTGTTCCAGTTTCATTGTCTAACCCAGTGATTCTCAATTATTTTCTGTTAAGCCCCTCCCTAGGAAGAAGATGGTATGTTGCGCCCCCCCCTCAAGTTTTTACACCTCACTGTAGATGTCTGTCTGTGACTCTATAAGATTGTGTCTTTTGAACAGGGACAGGAAGTTTGGCCCCATGTCGCGGGATGCAGCAGGTCCGTGGTCGGCCACCGGTCCGGGTCCGAGTCCTTCTCCAGCTCCTACCCCGGTTCCTGCGGCTGAGTCCGAGACGGATTCCTTATCCACGGCTCAGAAGAGCATGCTGAAATGGGAGAAGGAGGAGACTCTGGGAGAACTTGCTACCGTGGCCCCCGTCCTCTACACGAATGTCAACTTCCCCAACCTGAAAGAGGAATACCCAGGTGGGTGTCGCTTATCCGTTTAATAAATCATTCTGCTGTTTTATTATTATTATTATTATTATTTTTAAGATGGTTAAATTAAAATCTGTTTGACAGACTGGCAAACACGAGTGAAACAAATCGCCAAGCTGTGGAGGAAAGCAAGTTCTCAAGACCGAGCTCCATATGTGGTACGACCTTTGATGGACAGCCTTCAGTTAGAGTCTCTCGTTAATGGCAGCATCGTCAGCACGCTCATCATGTTGTATGTTGCTTACAGCAAAAGGCCCGGGATAACAGAGCAGCACTACGCATCAACAAAGTCCAAATGTCTAACGAGACCATTAAGAGGCAGCAACAGCCGCAGACCTCGCAGCCTTTGGAGGTGTTTGACCCCGCTATTCCTCCTCTGGACCCTGAGCTTCTGTTCAAGGATCCTCTAAAGCACAAGGAGTCCGAACAGGAGCAAGAATGGAAGCTGAGACAGGTAACAATCTCAAAGTAAAGTAAATCTGTTTTGGAACCCCCAAACCTTATCTGTATAGCCATGGCTGTTCTTCAGGATGAGATGATTATTAGCTAATGGCTACAGTCTGGTTAAAGCAATGATCCGTTAAACATCCACGTGCTATGACTAGGTTAACATGTACTCTAAGCTTTTTTATTTTTCCAAAGCACGGCACTAAAAATCTCCCCCCGTCCAAGAACTTTTTCTAAAAGTGTGAAAGCACTCTCAAGGAGCCAGTAAAGCTTCAAGGACGCTGCAGAATGTGTACATTTATGCATTTCTTGGACATTGCAATGAAATGTTACTAGTTACGAAGTAATAAAGTCGCATTGAAAATGAATTCTGAAACATATCAGTTCGTATGAAATACTTGTCCCTTTAATTAATTAATTAATAATTACTGAAAGGTTATATTCTTCTTTTTCCTTTTATGTTTTGCTCAGTCGGTCCCTACGACGGGCGCGAAGCCTGAAAAATCAGCTTCACTTAACGCTTGTATTTTTATCACTCCATTAGCATTATGCCCTTATTATTGTCTCATCAAATCTGCTGAACGGCACCAAGTGAAGGAAATGTCCTGCGTGGTTGATTGCTTTCTACAGCTGTTGTAGATTAACAGTCATGGAACCGCACTTTGCTTTAAAGATTTCAGTTAATTGCGTTGCCATGTGGTTGTTCTGCTGTTTTCTACTGACTGAGAGCGCTTTTATGCGCCTTTTAATGCCTGAACGGGCCGTTTATTATTGCTTTTCCACATGAAAAAGAGAGATGTACAGTCGATATACAGTGGAAAGGCTGAAACAATGATTACAAAAGGTGTTGCCCTGTTTACTTCCTCTGCCGGTGAAGTGTGTTTGCTGGCTTTGAAAGGTTGTCACGTGATCTATAACTTGCACAGCTCTCGGGGAGAACCTACAGGAAGAAAGCTAATTACATACTGATTGCTAAGAACAAAATAACCTGGTAGAACGTTTATTACAATGATGTACAAGAGCTTTAAATTGGGAAAATGAGTGAAAAATGATTTCTTTTGTCCATAGTTACAATGGTTTCCAGAACATCATCTTTAGTAGTCCACAAATTATTTCACCTCTATTTAGCAAATGTTTTGTTTTATTGCAGCAAATGAGACAGAAAAGTAAACAACAAGCCAAGATTGAAGCTACACAAAAACTTGAACAGGTAAAGAACGAGCAGCTTCAACAGCAGCAACAACAGCAACAGCAAAATATCAAAGGTCAATCTGACCTTGACGGCTCTGGTAGTCTCCAGAGTCCAACTTCATCACAGTCCAGCAATGGGAACATGTCTCCTATGCAGCCCACCTCCAAGAATGGGTTCTCTAAACCGCAACTTCCAGGAACTCCCACGGCAGGTTCTCCAGATGATGTCTTTTTACGTCCACACCCTCCTCCCCCATCTTCGGGATCTCAGCCACAGTCCCCTCAGATGTTCTCTCCGGGCTCTTCTGGTTCTAGGCCATCATCACCCTGGGATCCTTATGCCAAAATGGTGGGCACACCAAGACCACCACCAAGTGGCCCAGGTGCAGTCCGTCGGAACTCTGAATCTGGGAAATCCCCCAGGAGTCTCTCAGAGGAGCGGGGGAAACCTTCATCAGCACATGAATCTATCGGTTCACCAACAGCCCTTAATGTTGATCCATATGCTAAGCCTCCAGACACACCAAGACCTGCAGGTCCAGCAGACCCCTTTCTCAAGCCTATGTGCCCTCCAAGGGTGGGTCAGCCAACTGAAGGGAGGCACATAATTGGTTCTCCAGGACACGATCCATTCTCCAGGGGAGCCATGAGAAAGGAAGCATACCCACGGATGCCTCTTGCCAAGATGATCCTTTCAGACCCATATGCTCGCCCTCTACTTGCTCCCATCCCAGGAAGTAATGAATCTGGATCTGTCCAGCCTTTCAAAACCCCCATGCCACCACCTCAGCCTCAAGATTCAAATGCGTCCATGCACTCAAGAAGACCAAGTGGGGATCACTTTGAAAGGCCAATGATACCCCCACGTCCTTCAGAAGCTTTTGCGCAGGGTCAGCAGAATGACCCATATGCACATCCTTCACTTACTTCACATTCTACAATGAACGAAGGCTTTGAAAATCTAACAAGAGTTACACGGCAACCTCAGCCTCACCCTTTTGCACAACCTGGGCCAATCTCACATCAGTCCACTGGAAATCCATATGCACGTACCCCCTCTGCATCTAGACCAGATTTCTCTCATTGTGATCCTTTTGCCCAGTCCCCATATTCTAATCCATATGCTCGGATGCCAGGAACTCCTAGACCACATGACCCTGAACCTTACTCTCGCCAATCTGCTACATCTCATCCTGTCATGTTGAGCCAACCTTCACAACAAACACAGAATCACATGCAGTCACCCATGCCGTTGGATCCTTATGCTCAGCCACCTGGGACACCACACCCAGGGGTACCAGAAAGGTTCCCCAGACCCCAGAATTACCAAAGGAATCAAGACCCATTTAATCATCCCCCTCCAATGGCTCGACCAATAGGACCTGACCCACATAATCAGCCAGTGGGGGTCACTCAGTCATTACTCCATGATCCATTTGTACAAGGACCTAGGACACCTCATCCTGGAGGTGCAGCACAGGGTATACGACCAGGACCCTTGTCCACTCAGGATGCATTTTCACCACCTCAAGTCTTGATGCAGGACACATTTGCCAGTCCGGCAGTTCCAGGGTCTCAGACTCCACGACATCCTGGACTGGCAGATGAAAACAGTATGTCTCAGTCTCCATCTAGCCAGCCAAGCCAGACTCCAGTTCATGACCCATTCGAACAAGCACCCATGAATCCTCACCCTCAGTTTGCAGAAAACAGGGAGCAGCCAGGTTTGGGACATAGCACTGTAGCAATGGGGCAACCAAACACAGATGTTCAAACTGTTCCACTTGCAGAAGCTGAGGAAAGGCTAAGACAGGTACAGTATGCCAGATACCACATTTAAAGGATTTTAAATTGGATAGCTAACTTTTGTTGTCATTAACACAAAAGCCATATACAACAGCTATACTTTCAGGAGAGGACAGTGTAGATATTTCTTGATATTTTTGCATTTGCTTGTTGTCCAAGATTAAGTCTTCTTTGTTGACAGATTATGTTAATTTATACTGTTTTGATTATAGCGTCAGCGCATCCGAGAGCTGCTTCTCAGGCAGCAGCAGCAAAAAAGTGCCATTCGTCAAGAAAAGAGCCCACAGGAGCAGCCAGGGCCCATGACTCCAGGAACCCCTCAACACTGGAGTCAAGAAGCCCGAGGTCAGCAAAATGACATGTTCAACCGACCACCTCCACCATATCCTGGTCCAGGAGCTGTGAGGAGCCCTCAGAGATTCCATGGACTATACCCAGGAGATCAGCATGGCTCTTTCCATGATGGGCAATTTACAAGACCCCAGTTTCCAGGAGATACAAACAATCTCAGGCAACCAGGGCCCAGGTGGGTACATGGGGGTTTTAATATAACATACTATGTAACTGAGAGTGATGCAAGTTATAACAATAATGAATATTTTCGCCAATTATAGGTTGGGCTTTCCCCCTGGTGTTCAAGGGCCTGGGTTAAGACCTCCCATGAATCAAATGCAAGATTCGATGATGGAAGGTCATCCACAAATGAGAAGGTCCATGTCTATAGATCTGGGGAAGTCATTAGGAGGCAACCAAATGGGACTACAGCCTTTACCACCTCAAGGCATGCATGTGCAGCAGCACAATATCATGGGACAACCCTTTATAGAACTCAGACACAGACCTTCTGAGAGCAGGCTCCGGCTTCCCTTTGGACCTCCTCTTATGCAGGGAAACCGAATTGAAGCACCTGCACAACTTCAGCGACCTCCAGGTTTCATGAGTGGACTAGAAATGGGGTTTCCAAACAATCAGGGTCCAAAACCCATGGATTCTAGTATGAATCAAACTCAGGGAGTAGGTGCAGACATACATGGGACAATGAGTATGGAGAACTTGCATCAGACCAGTGTTCCAATACGAACCGGGCAAATTCCTTTAATGAGGTCAATGAGCCAACCTGCTTCAAATGAGACCTTCAGTGGACCCACCCCATCAAATGTTCCTGCAGCATCTTCCGGACCACCCAATGAGGTTGATTTACCCATAAATGAAGGCTCTGAGGAGAAGATTGATACGGATGAATCAGCTGTCAAGGACCTTGAAGATGTGGAGGTCAAGGACCTTGTAGATACAGATTTAGAGAACCTAAATCTTGATGCAGATGATGGAAAAGATCTGGATCTGGAAGCTAATGACCTGCACTTAGACGATATCTTCTTGACATCTGGGAAATTTGATATAATTGCTTACACAGACGCAGACCTAGACCTTAGTGAGGATTTGGATCTCAATGATACCATTGATGACCACAATGACAGTGCTGACGTTCAAAAGGAGCAAGTAGACAAAAAGCCTCAGAGTCCAAATGATGGATCCTTACCTTCCGGTTCCATGTCTGCAGAAGGAAATGATGAGGAAAAACCTGGGCAGTCATTAGACATCAAAAAAGAAGATAATCAGGTTTCTTTGAAAGCAGAAAAAGATATCAAAATTGAGGTCAACAGTAGTTCATCACAAGAGCCTTCTTGCAAAAATCAAATAACAAACAATCCAGTTGTTAATCAAGAAGACTTCAGAGGTAGCACAGATACTATACCAAACCCTGGTGTTCACCCTGATGCTACTCCAGTGCTATCTAGCTTACTAGTCAGTGTGCCTCCAGATAATAAACCACATAAACAAGAGAACTGTGATCAGCAAGTGACTCTGCAGGAACCTGGCCTACAGCAGGCACTTAATTCGACTCTACTAGATGAAGGAACCATGTCCGTACAAGGAATGACTTCTGGCCTGGTGGTAGGCCAATCAGTTGTTTCTGCTCAGCCTGAGAGTTCTTTAGATGTCCCTTCAGGTTCTATGCAGGATCAGGCAACAGGTTCTGCATTTGGAGTGGATCAGAAGGATGCTCTGCTTTCGGGAGAACAACCTGGCATTCTTTCTCAGGCACAACAGGCCATGTTGTCCCAGCAGGGCCAGCAGAATCGACCTCTGCTACTGGAGGAGCAGCCACTCTTGCTGCAAGATCTTCTGGATCAAGAGAGACAGGAGCAGCAGCAGCAGAAGCAGATGCAGGCTATGATCAGGCAGAGGTCCAACGACTCATTCTTCCATAATATAGGTAAAGGTGGGAGTAAAATTCTGTGTCACATTTATTGTCCAACATTGTGCACTGATGGAAACAGTCCATATAAAATTGTTTTGTTTTGTTTTTTTTTAGATTTTGATGCCATTACTGATCCGATCATGAAAGCAAAGATGGTGGCCTTGAAAGGAATCAATAAAGTAATGGTTCAAAACAATATGGGAATGTCGCAGATGGTCATGAACAAGTAAGCATTTTCTTATCAGTTGAGGTTTATTAAAATATCCCTGTATATTTTCTCTACAGTGCATTGTTTATTCGTTCTTTATGCTTGTCTGGTTTTCTTTCAGATTTCCAGCAAGTGCTCAAGCAGCTCAGGGACCCCCGGCTCCGGATGGATGTGTTCCTCCCCAGCAGACAGTGGCACAGGTATAAAATTCATTTTCATTCCCATTTTCAAAAATGATGCAAAAACTCATTCATACTAACAAGGACTCGATTTATTTAGGATGGCAAACTGGCTCCGTACATGACTAGACCCAGTCCTCCCAGTTTTGGTCAAGGATTCACCAGTAAGTGCTTTTCACAATGTGATCTCCTTGCTAATGGCTACATGTTCAGTCACATTTATTCAGCTTGATTTTGCTCTTTCTTTCTAAGACGAAGCCCAGAAGATACAGTATGAAGACTGGCTTCGGGAGACCCAAAAGCTTCTTCAGATGCAGCAGAAGTTTCTTGAGGAGCAGATTGGGGCTCACAGAAAGTCAAAGAAGGCCTTGTCGGCTAAGCAGAGAACAGCTAAGAAAGCTGGTAGGGAGTTTCCAGAGGAGGATGCTGAGCAACTGAAACATGTCACAGAGCAGCAGGGTGTGGTTCAGAAACAGCTTGAACAGGTGACATAGATACATGATTTTTTAAATCAATGGTACCTTAGGAAAAGATGTATGGTTGTTTAGCAACTGGTGTTTTGTTTTCCATGTATCAGATTCGGAAACAACAGAAAGAGCATGCGGAGTTGATAGAAGAATACAGGGTCAAACAGCAGCAGGGTGCCTTGCAGCCTCAGATGATGCCTGGTATGTTGCCAATGCAAAGTCATCCAGGCATGATGCCAACTGGCCCTGTGAACCAACCTGTTATGGGTCCAGCCTTGCAGATGCATCCTAACCAGGCAAATATGCCAGGCTGGCGTCCTGGAGCTCCAGGCCCTGTTGGACCTCAGATGCCAGGTGTAATGCCTACCCAGATGATGCAAGGCCCTGCTCCTCAACAAACATTAGTCAGGCCTGGTCAGGGGCAAGTCGGGGGCGAATCTCCTCATGTGAATTTTGATGACACCAATCCATTCAGTGAAGGCTTCCAGGAGCGAGAGAGAAAAGAGAGACTTCGGGAGCAGCAGGAGAGGCAGAGGGTGCAGCTGATGAAGGAGGTGGAGAGACAGCGCATGAAACAGCGCATGGAGTTTGAGCAGCAGCAACAGCAGCAAGGCCTCCTTAGCCAGATGCCTTTCTTTAACCAGAATTTGCCTCAGGACTTCATGCAACAGCACAGAGCTCAGCAGCAAATGCAAGGACCAGGATTTCCCCAGCAACCAGGAATTGGAGCCCCTACTTCTGGACCCATGATGGGAAATGGCCCCTTCCCTCAGGAAGTTAGGCCAGGTTTTGGGCCAGATAACCAGGTACCACGTGGACCTCAGTTTGTTCTGGGGCAGCCCAGACCACCAAGATTCCCTGGACCAAATATGCTACAACAGAATCCAGGTCAGGGTCACCCTTTTGGCATAGAATCAACAAATCTTCCACCAAACTTTCCCGGATCTGGTCCATCCCTGATTCAGCTTTATTCAAACATCATCCCAGATGAAAAGGTAAAGAAAAAACGGAACCGCAAGAAGAAGAATGATGAGGACTCTGAGTCTTTAAGGGCACCATCTACACCACACTCTGACCTAACTGCTCCATTAACACCGTGTGTATCAGATACTTCATCCACACCCACCAGGAATGCTTTGCTCTTCGGAGAGCAGGAGCTGTGTGAGACCTCCCACCCTGGCTCCTCCACCCCAGGCTCTCAGAGCAGCCAGCACCACTCAGAGCTGGAACGACAGCTTTCCGAAGGAAGCTACTGCGGAGCTTCTGATGTAACCATGGGCCAGCAGGACACACAGGACAAGATTCTCACTAACATCAAATTGGAAAGGATTGAAACCACTGACTGCCATGGTCCAAAAGGTGCCGACATGAACATGGGTATGGGCAGAGTAAAAGTGGAAGGGGACAAGGAAGGCATGTCGCCACATCCCACAGGCCAAAGTCCAGCAAGTGGCTCAAAGGGAGAAGGTGGGAACGAGCTTCTGAAACATCTCCTGAAGAACAAGAAGACACCTCCTCCCCCATTACCCCACCAGAAGTCTGAGGACAGCATGAGATCAGAGGAGGAAACCTCGGCAGACAGCAAGGATCTCCTGAGACAGAGCTCCATAGACAGCAGCGGGGTAAAGATTGGCTTGACTGTCTTTCTCCTCTTGGCTAAAGTCTGTTCCATCAGTTTCATGAGTTCACATGCTTTTTATTTGTCTTCCACACAGACCTTCTCAGACAGCCAGCTCTCGTTTAACCCTGATTTCAGCAGCCCCTTGATGTCAGAAGACAAGAAAAAGCAAAGGAACAAGCGTACTGCAAAGAGCGGAGAACGTCCAGCTCCTCGCTCCAAAAAGAGGAAGAAGGAGGAGGATGAAAGACAAGCCATGTATCCCTGCACTGAACCAGTGATGACTAACCTGAAACAGGTACGACAAATGGAATATCTCTTACCTACTTAAACACTAATATAGATTAGAATGTCCAGTCTTGCAGTCCAAGGTTCACGGTGTCCCTGTCCTCAAAATCAAGACCCCAGTCAGGCGTGTTGGGAATTGCGTAACTACGAAAATTACTTAACACATAACCCATACATGAGTGCGACCAGTATATAAAGCTTCACCTTTTTTTGTCACAGTGCTGAACTCCAGTGCCTTTTGCTTAACCAGTCAGATGATTGCTGAGTGATCCATCATTTCATATGCATTTCTGATTTCAGTGAGATCCCCCATTAAACCAGGGGAAACTCTACATTAACAATTTGCCATTCACACGGCATGTAAAGAGACTTGTAACAATGCTAGCACTGACAAACAAACCCTGTCTTAAGATGTTACATCAGTAGATATCAAGACATCAGGGCTCGCTGTTAATTAAACTGTCATATAACCTCGAGAGCCCATCTCTCTAGGCTCCTAATCGGTTTCTAATTTCTGAAACTCACATCTTCTCTTTGCTTTTTTCCTCCGTCTCTGTCTCTCTCTCTCTCTCTCTCTCTCTCTGTCTGCATCTGCCATCAGCAGCAGCAGCTCTCTCTCTTGCCCCTGATGGAGCCTCTGGTCGGTGTAAATTTTGCCCATTTCGTGCCCTACGGTAGCGGGCAGCTTGACGGCGAAAGCCGTCTTTCAGGCACTTTTGGAAGTGCCTCATTGGACGGAATGTCGGATTATTACTCCCAGCTCATTTACAAAGTACGTCCGATAAGCGATGATCAGAACCAGTGTTTTTATATCCCGGTAGAGTTCACTGAGCCCGGCTCATTGTGTTTTTCTGTACGTTCTTCCAACAACAGCAGAACAACCTGAGTAACCCTCCAACACCTCCGGCGTCTCTGCCTCCTACGCCTCCCCCCGTGGCACGCCAGAAGCTGCTTAACGGCTTCGCCACCACAGAGGAACTGTCCAGCAAAGCAGCTGTCGTGGGCAGCCATGATGGTGAGGCTCAGAAACACTGAACACAGAAAAACCACCAGCTCTGCAATGGAGTAGCGATTTTCAGGCCATGCTCTTACAACAGTTTTTTTTTTTAATGCATGGATGAAATGTGTTTGCTTTTCACCTACGTAGTGACCAAAAGTCTTCCTTCGAGACCGCTGCACGTACCTTTTAAGACCGAGGAGGAGCTCTTTGCCAAGGCTCTCGCTCACGGCCCGAAGACGGTGGACGTACCCGCTTCATTACCCACGCCCCCCCACAACAACCAGGAAGAACTCCGGTAAATCTTATCTGTCTGTTTGTTTTTTCATTTTGCGTGCTGGATGTAATGTAAATACATTATTATGGCATGCATCATATAGTCATATAGTCAGAAGTTTGTTGGAGTTGTTATTCCTTTGGGTCACTGATGTGATCATGCTGATGTATTTAACAGTCTAGAGTTGTCGACTCAGATTGTTGTCCTGGAGCCATTCCCCAGTTGTTACCAGTTCTCGGTTCCAGGCTGATGACTTTCTGGTGCTAGAATTTGACGCACGGTGGTTCCAGATTTGGCACCAGCACCGTGTCGTCGGAAAAGGGCCATCAGTCGAGTAAAGAAAAAGTGGTATTCTTCGGGCTGGAACTTATATAGTCCGTTTTTCTGGTGCAGGGGACAGGAGCACTGTGAGGACCGGGACACGCCGGACAGTTTTGTTCCCTCCTCGTCTCCGGAGAGCGTGGTCGGCATGGAGATCAGCCGCTATCCGGATCTGTCCCTGGTCAAACAGGAGCCTCCGTCTCCGTCACTCTCTCCAGTCATGCCCATGTTCCCGAAATCCAGAGCCAAAGGTATTTACCTGTACTTTACAACACAAACATAACAGACATCTGGACATTTCTCCACACCTTGTTCTCCGTCTCGTCTCGTCACTTTAGGCACCGAGACGAAGCTGAGGGAGATAAAAACCGAGCCCTCGTCCATGTTCTTCAGCTCTCCGTTCGGAACAACGCAGAACGGCCCTGGCCTCGTCTCCATAGCCATCACGCTCAAGCCTGCCGCCGCCGAGGTGAGGAAGCACGGACATGAGAAGAGGGAGGGTGAAAAACCAAACTCGTATTCATGTGTTCTTTTGCCGTTTTTAGAACATCACCGAAGTGGTAGCGGCCATCGCCGACCTCATCCGGGTGAAGATCCCTAGCAGTTATGAAGTGAGTGGTGGACCGTGGCCGCACGGCAGTCTGGGTACCCATAAGGCCTTGGTGCAAGGTCTTGAGCTACGTCCAGTGCAGGCTTACGGGGCAGAGCGGATGAACACGCAAGCAGGAGTGCACCATCAGCAGAATCAGCACCTGAATAAAAGTGAGTCGTGTTGATCGGGTCACAGTTGCTTGTATTATTCGGTGAAGATGTGTGAAAGCTTTGAAAAGGCGAAACTGAACATAAACTTGGTAACTGTATGCGAGGATGTGCAGATTTTCTCATGTGTTTTAAAAAAGGGCATAAATTGCTGAAGGCATGGCTGATGCATTTCACATCAGCAAGAAGAAGAAGGTCTGTACCTGATGGTGCAGCCGAGGTCTGTAGTCGGGTTGGTAGGGTCTCTCTGATTAACCGCAGGGAATTACAGGCAGAAAGCCAACACTGAAATCAGCAGCTTTTCACTTCACTCTCTGAAGGAAGAGTTAGAGAAAGATTCCCAGGTTGAATGTTTGCACAGTATTGACTGATGAAATTTGCATAAATACTTTTTTTTTTTTTTTTAGCCCGCGGTATTTCCAACTGGGAAAGCCAATGAGGCGAGTCGCTCTCAAATCCTTTTCACTAGAATCACCGGAGGGGGGACAGTGGGGGACAGAAGTCTGCCTCTAATTGTTTTCCCATCATCATTCACACAGACGATTATGTGCTTTAACGATGTTTGCTAACACAGGCGCCTCGTTATTCCTCCGTCTGAACACCCCGTGTGGATCAGGTGGTGACAGAGAGTCGTTGATGGCTCAATGATTACGGAAGCTAATGAAGCGTAGTAACGATCCTGGCCTATTTAATCTGTTTATCTG
This sequence comes from Leptodoras oyakawai, assembly GCA_024363135.1. Taxonomy (NCBI): domain Eukaryota; kingdom Metazoa; phylum Chordata; class Actinopteri; order Siluriformes; family Doradidae; genus Leptodoras; species Leptodoras oyakawai. Next base: position 12,212,784 of record JANCOA010000047.1, read on the forward strand.
CCGTACACTGTCAGATATTTGCTCTGTCTCTGTGGCCTACGGGAGTAAAAACGGAGCGTCGCGGATGCCCACATTTCCAGGCGTCCGTATGTAAGGACCTCTGCTCCCGAGGACGATACGAAATCACGTCAAATATTGATGTATGTAGCGTGATTGGTACAGCGCGTGAAGTCACGTTAATCAGAACGATCTGTAAACACAATCAGGACCCGGAACAACCTCGCAAACTACCTGGAATAGACGGCAGGGTTACACCAGTACGCGTCCTGCACTGAGCCAGAGACACGCTCACTCTTTATTTGATAACGTTGTTGCTTGCAGGTCCAGTGAGAGTCAGAGAGCAGTACCGAGACAGCTCGAGCAGCCCGGGCCCGAAGCCACAGTGGTGCCGCCATTGTAAAGTGGTCATCCTGGGGGGTGGCGTGAGGAAACCCAAAGATCATCAAAGCAAAGCACAGGTAGGAGAATCTCTTACATTGTTGTGATTAGCATATCGCTAATTTAAGAATTGTGAGTTCGGATAAAACGCCGTAGTGGTTTTTATTAAAGCACTCGGATTAAGAACCATATACACCAAAGTGGCAGCTTCTATATGGCGGCGGCGGGACAGTGGTTGCATTTCAGTGTTTGTTTTCCTCTGGTATGACCATTGATATCTGTATGAAACGGCGAGTGTGATGGATTTCTTCACTCTGGTTGCTCTACAGGACTCGCACCCAGGCTCTGATGGAGATCTGGTGTTCTGCAGCCATAGCTGTCTCATCCTGCACTCGTCTTCCCAGTCCAAACCCGGTGCTGACCCCAAGGTTTGTTCCATTCCTATTTTGGTTGACAATTAATCTCAGAAACTAAGGACTAAATGCAATGGTCTTAAAATAAATCGTATGATTACAGTCACACTTGTGATGTTTATTTAAATCACTCTGAAGCATTCTTCAAGTATGGAAATCCCCCAGTCCCCCTTCAACATTTAAGTGGTTTACGGATATTTGATATTGTTTGAAGATGGAAAAAATAAGGTTTACTTTAAAGGGTAATATTGATCTTTTTTATTCCAAATGTAAGTCATTTCTTTCTTATTTTGAAGCCATTAAATTGTTGCCTGCTGACTACCCCCCCCCCCCCTTCTTTTATATTATTATTCCTTTTTATTTTATTTTTTTATTTTATTTTTTTTTATTATTATTATTTATTTTATTTTTATTTTTTTTCTTTCTCTCTTTGGTGTTGCTTGTATATTGTTGTGTTTGTTTATTTATAAAATAATAAAAAGAATTGTCAAAAAAAAAAAAATCGCTCTGAAGGTGTAGGTGGACAATTTTCAGAATATTAAAATATGAAAATATTTTGTCTCCAGGCGTCTGTGGCCCTGAATTCAGACCCGTCTGTGAAAGGAAGTCCATCCAAGGCACCGCACCAGTACAACAACAACATGTCCTCTTTAGATGTCCACTGTTTGGCCCAGCTTCAGCCCAAGACGTTGCCTCCTTCCCCGTGTCGACCTGCGCTCCACGTTACTCCTGGTCCACCTGCGTCTTTAAAATCTCAGCCCAAGGCGGAACTGAATGTTCCTGAAGGGCAGAATCTCAAAGTAACCGTAAAGCTCAAGCCCCGTTCCCAGAACCAGTCAGACGAGAAGCCTTGGCACCATGGAAAACGCTGGAAAGGCCTGCGTTGGCGCAAGTGGACGATGCAAATTGTGGTGCCGAAGATCGTATCCCCAGGACCAGAAAAGGCAGTGGAGGATCTCCTGCTTCAGCTGAACTCGTCTCTGCGTCCTTGCTCGTCTCTCCATGACCGGCGTCGCTGCTGCTTCTGCCATCAGGAGGGTGACGGGGTGACGGACGGTGCTGCTCGCCTCCTCAACCTGGACCTGGACACATGGGTCCATTTGAACTGTGCTCTCTGGTCTTCAGAGGTGTACGAAACCCAGGCAGGTGCCCTGATTAACGTAGAGCAGGCACGGCAGCGGGGTAGAACCATTTCCTGCGCCTTCTGTCAACGCCTGGGCGCCACCAGCGGCTGTCACCGACTCCGATGCCTCAACGTCTACCACTTCACGTGTGCTTTGCAGGCTGGATGCACCTTCTTTAAGGACAAAACCATGCTGTGCCACCAGCATCGGCCCAGGATCTCCGGTTCTGGTGCCCTTCTGCACCTTGAGGACCAGCAGCTGCGCTGTTTTTCTGTTTTCCGTCGCGTCTACGTCCAGCGTGATGAACTGCGCCAGCTGGCGGCTGCTGTTCAGCGTCCAGAGCTTGGACACACCTTTCGCATAGGCAGCCTGCTCTTTCACACACTGGGGCAGCTTCCACCTGCCCTGATGCCCCACTTCCACTCCTCCAACACCATTTTCCCGCCCGGATATGAGGCTAGCCGTCTGTACTGGAGCATGAGGCATGGGCGCCGCCGATGCCGCTACGTGTGCACTGTTGAGGAGCGCCAAGGGCGTCCAGAGTTCTGCATCCGGGTCCTGGAGAAGGGCTACGAAGACCTGCTGCTCACCGACACCACGGCTAAAGGTGCGTAGTTTGAAAGAAAGCTTTCCCTGTTCTTCCGTATGAAATCTGGGGGGCGTGGCTATGTATGACTTCACGTCATAATCCTGATATGCATGATGATGATGATGATGATGATTAGGATGATGATGGGCTTCCCAGAAGCTTGTATCCATTAGTCCTGTCTGCTAAGGTAACTAGGTCCACTAGTTACTGCCAAGGTCCACTTGCTAGGATAGCTAGCATTAAAGGCTACTTAGTATTAAAGGCTAGCAAAATCGTAATCATTATAGCGGCATTTGCACACAACCTAGCGTTAGCTCCTGGTAGACAATGAGCGAAAGATAAAAATGGAGAAATCCCACTTGTTATCTTGCGTTGACGGTTTGTTAGCTAGCTATTGTGAACAGCTTGGGGGTTGTTCCAATTTGCATATTCATGAATATTCATAGATCCTGACATGGTTAATGAGGGTGACATTTTACTGAGCACTGTCATGGTTTTACATGTTTTTACAGATGGAGTTTAATATGAGTATGTGTGTAGTTTGTACTGTAATGTGTGTGTGTGTGTGTGTGTGTGTGTGTGTGTGTGTGTGTGTGTGTGTGTAGGAGTGTGGGATAAGGTCTTGAGCTCTGTAGCAGAACGGAGAGCAGAAACAGGAATGCTGCGCCTTTTCCCGATCTACCTGAAAGGAGAAGATCTGTTCGGTCTCACCGTGTCCGCAGTGACGCGCATCGCAGAATCAGTGCGCTATCTATCTGTCTGTCTGCCTGTCTGTCTGCCTGTCTGTCTTTCTTTCAGCTATTCTTTCTTTCTTTCTTTCCTTCCTTCTTTGTTTCCTTTTTTCTTTCTTCCTTTTGGCTTTTCTTTCTTTCAGTTATTTGAAGTTATATGTGCTATAGTAAAAAAACATGTAAGACATTTGTACAGATGTGCAGATATATAATGTACAGATGTGCAGATATACAATATACAGATGTGCAGATGTATAGATATATAATATACAGATGTGCAGATATATAATGTACAGGTGTGCAGATGTACAGATATATAATGTACAGATGTGCAGATGTATAGATATATAATATACAGATGTGCAGATATATAATGTACAGATGTACAGATATATAATGTACAGGTGTGCAGATGTATAGATATATAATATACAGATGTATAGATATATAATATACAGATGTGCAGATATATAATGTACAGG